>JBBMKC010081363.1:0-17033 GCA_037834085.1 Bipalium vagum | reverse complement strand
AGAAGGACTTTGCGATTTTGTTTCTGCATTTCGCGGTCAAAGCAGAGAAGGTATTGTTTAAAAATAATGGATGTCATGATAATTATTATTATTTGAATTTTTGATTTAAATGATAAAAATTATTTGTATATTTAAACGATGATTATATTACAATTTTATTACGAATTTACTTATAAAAGTTATTATTTTTAAATGCGGAGATGGTTATTTAGCAGAATCAACTACCCGTTGGTGGTTTCCCAAATTCCTTCTTGGAAAATTTGATCTCACTGATGCAGAATTGATCCAGAAATATTAGAATAGTCTAAAGAACCAAATGTTTTTCCATTTAAGAAATATAGCATTGAACGAATCAGGAGGTACTCGGAATGTGTAACGTTAAAAATTGGAAGTCCCCAATCAAGTCATTTGTTTTGGGGATTGTCTTCCTTGCACTGCATGCTCGTACTTTTTCTCGGACTAGAATAGTTTCCTTCTGCTCGACATTGATTTCAAGGAAAAAAATTTATAAGTTCAAAAGTGTATTGCCTTTATTTAATGCTTAGATAAATCATTTACTTTTAATCGATAATTAATAATTATAATTATGAGATTAACTAATTACTTAATTTAAAAATCAATAATGTATTTAATTTTTAATTGACGATTATGTTTCATTCATTACACTTAAAATTTATAATTTTTTAAAAATTAGTTTTTAAATTTAATCTTTACAGCTTTTAACTATTAAGCGCTACAAATTGACATTCTGTGATTTTATCTAATTTTAAATTGATTTATCTAAATTCTAATACTTAAATAATTAGTTAGAAATTTAATTATTTTACAAAAAAAGGTTTTATAAGCATTTTATAAACTCATATGACATTTATATTTTAATATTTTAATCTTAATATTTTAATTTTAATATTTTAATTTTAATATTTTAATTTTAATATTTTAATTTTAATATTTTAATTTTATTATTTTAATTTTAATATTTTAGTTTTATTATTTAAATTTTATTATTTAAATTTTAATATTTTAATTTTAATATTTAAATTTTAATATTTAAATTTTAATATTTTAATTTTAATATTTTAATTTTATTATTTTAATTTTATTATTTTAATTTTAATATATATTTTATTTTTAGTAATTTGATTTTAGTATAATTTTTAAATGTTAATATTATAATTTTTAGTTTTAAAATAATTTTACAATTTTAATAATTTTTTAATTTTAAAATTTTAATATAATTAATATTTAAATAGTTTAATTTTTATAATTTGATTTTAATATTTTAATTTCAAGAAATTAATTTAATTACTATTTTAATAATTTAATTTTAATAATTTTAATTTTAAGAGAATTTATGCAAATATGTTCCATTATATATTTTTGAGCCGGATTTTTTCTCCCTTTCCTCTCATTAAATATCTGTCTTTATCAAATATTTAATCAGTATTATATTTTCTCCCAACTTTCGTTAAGATTTGCCAACAGATAATCGTTGTTCGGCTCCAATCTACAAGTCCTGGTAATCTCATAAAAATATTAGAAATGGTGATAATTTTCATATGAAAAACTATTTTTAAAAAACAAAAAATGTACTGATTTAAGACAACGGTGCAAAAAATAATTTTTAATTAAAAATCAAAAACATTATTTATTTATAAAATTGTCCATCGTTACCTTTATAAAAATGTCAAAAGGGGTTTTTTAAGAAAAGACTCTTTAAACCGTTTATTCCATTTTTTAAAAATTAAATTTAAAATAGATTTAAATTTTGAAAAAAGAATTATTTGTAGAAGAAAAATTTTTTTAAAGAAAAATAATAAAATTTGTTTATTTATTTAACCCATTTCATTCCATAAGCCCCTTTGGGAAGGCCCGTTTGGAGTGAAATTTACACTTCATTTGAAGATTATACTAAATATAAATCGATTTAAATCACTGAAGAGACATCAAATTTCAATTGCAAATCGATTGACTTGCATTTCTTTTTCTTCAAAATTTCATCTCAAATTTTTTTTAATTTTTATGAAACTTAAACATAGTCTCAATAGGTCCTACATGAACTATTATACACTTTTATCTTTGCCCTCTTGAATTCTGGAATGAGATGAGTTAATATTAAATCTTGCAGATGAACTTCGATTCATTTGTCTGGCCCAATATAAATCGCTGAAAATGGTGAGTCATTTCTTACAACCTTTGCTCAACGGAATAAATGAAGGACAAATTCAAAACACAAACACTTTATTTTTATTGGACGTCGAGGAAGCACACAGATTTTTAATGGGAGCTCTACAGTTATATCATTACCTGTAATCGTGAGGGGGGTTTTTTGTCAAAAATAAGAATTAGTTCCAAATTCGTTATTTCTCATTAAAATCATTTTCTGAAACTTTTACGGTTCTCTTGTTGTAATTATAACTTTCTTGACAAAAAGAGAAACTTCACTCTTTATTCAAAGTCACGCCGCTTTTCTTTACGGTTTTAAACAAAAGAAAACCGGTTTTTCCATAAATTTTAATTAATAAAAAATTTTCCGTCGTTTAATCAATTCTTGAAACCTTATTTAAAACAAATCCGCATACTTTTAAAAATGTTTTTATTCTTAAATTATTTTAAAATTCTCATTTCAACGCCAATTACAATTCAGGGGTTGAACTCCCGCATCACCGAATAATGGGGCTTAATATTACCAATACAAAACCAAAGATAATTTGTCACATTGAACAGGAAGGTGTACATTTGATAAAAGATTTGAAATGGAGACACTGATTATAATCTGGTTTGCATTCAATTAATCTTTGACGATTCGACCTTCAAAAGAAGCCTCTAATCGACACTTGAGAAAATATGAATGTATGATCAAAAGGCAGATTAGATCACATCATGCGCCAAGACGCTTGGAAACCTGTCAAAGCTTTTTTGTAGAATCTTATAGATGACCGGTTTTGGTGACCAATTGTGACCACAGAAGAAAGACATTTCTTCTAAATAATGACACAAGTTAATATTTATGTCAATTTACGAACCTTTGGAAGTTGGTTCAAGACCAATTAGAAACTTGTTATCGTAATTAAAACAATACATTTCAAAAATTGATAATAATAATAATAATTATAATAATAAATAATAATAATAGTAATAATATTAATAATAAATAATAAATAATAAATAATAATAAAAGTAATATTAATAATAATGATGAAAACGAAGATGATAATTATAATTCAGTAAGGTGAATAAGAGGCTTCGTTATTGAAATGGCACGAATTTGGTTTGATTTATTTTCATAAAAATGAATTTTTTGTTTATTTTTATTTTTTCATTATTTCTTAATCAATAAAGTTCAGCAAGTACTAATAATTATAAAAATTATATTTATTATGATTACATTAACAAAAATAAACGGCATTATTTTACCTTGAGAATAATATACTTTTGATAAATTGTGATGTGTTAATTAATGTTTAAATGAAACACTCCAGGGTTTTAAGTTTGAATGATCGACCATTTGTAATAAAGGAGTGAGCACCCTTTTATATGCGGGGCGTGTATAAAGTAAATACAGGATTGTTCGGCTAATATGAATTGGTCTAATATGGAATTTGCATATTATGAACCTAATGAATATTTCCCAATTATCTATTAGATAATTTAATATAAATTCGTCTATTATGAAAATCGATTAATAATAAATCAAAATTTTAACCAATACGTAAATAAAATATCGCAAAGGAATTAAATTCGTTTTAATATTCGAAGGTTAACATTGTGATTAACATTTGAATTTTTATTGTTTTAACACTTTTCTTTTTTATTAATATCTTTTGTGGAGAATATTGACTCATATAAGTACAAGAGGTGAAATATCTTTAGAGAAGAAATTACAAATAATGAGATATGTAGAAGAAATGGAAATGAAAGATCATCCAATGGTTTACAAATCAATCTCCGAAAAATGTTTGTTTAAAGCCAACGATGTTGAAAAGGTTAATAAAAAATACAGACCGTGAAAAAGTCAAAGATATGGTGATTACTCAAGGATTAGCAATATTCATTAACAGAGTTGGAAAAAGTCAACCCTCTTTAGTTGCCAATGTTGTTCTTGGAAATTTATACAATTAGATAGAAGAATGTAATTGATAGAAGCGGAAAAGTTTTGTATTTATTTAACACACAATTACATAAGACAACGCCGTACCTAAATTTATTAAAAATAAATTATCACCATTTTGAATAACTTCAAACCGATTATTATCCAGAATCATCAAAATTGCCAGTTCCACCTCATAACATATAAGACTTAGAGCCATTTCTTTTCTTAAACGTGGTAAACCAATCAATACCCGCTTTAAATTTTTCACCATTCAGCGGTTTTAAGAATTACCATGCATTTTTATGGACAATGTCACCTGCTAGAGGTATCCTTTACATGTTGATCGTATCAGACAATTCAACAAGAACTTGTTCTAATTTCGGATATTTGACTGGCAATACACGGTTCACATGATTTGATGCCAGTTCACCGACATTGGTCTTTGTCAAGGTCTTACTTGTAACTTGTCAGTTAATTTCTTGTTACACTTTGGCGAAAAACTTTTACAAATTCTTCGTTTGTTTGTTTTGAATCTTGTAATTGAAAATCATTGGTTTGCTTCTTTCCTTTAATGGATGAAATTATGTTTTTTCGGTCATTGTTTTAAAATAATTAAACAAAATGAGTCCAAACATTTACGACCAATTGTAGGGACGCCCTTCCAACTTCATATTTTTATATGTGATTTACCTAAACTTATTACAAGATCCACAAATTACCGACCTTAGTTAGAGGTGCCCTTAATAAGACGGTTGACTGTATTTCCAAAATAGGACTCGAATCAATGAACTCTTTAATTTAGTTTTTCTTTCCCTTTGCTTTTTAAAAAAAATTAACAAACCACATTTTTTAATAATATCGGAAGCCTTTTTAAAATTAAAACTGACGAAGTAAATAAATTTTTAATGCACTGAAAATTTTCATTAAATTAATTAAAAATCAATAAATAGATAATTTTTTGTTTTTTTTTTGATGAAAAATTAATTTTTTAAAATATTTTTTTGTTTTGTTCATTTAAGCAAAAATATTTTCTGATTTCTTTAAACTTCTTTTCTCTGTCTTCTACATTTTTAGTCTTCAGTTTTTGTTTAAATTTACAGATTATTATTTAATTAAATTTTATTATTTACAGGAAGATATTTAAAATAAAAAAAGTCATGGGGAAATGGAGAAAATGGTGGAGAGGTTCCAACGTTGGAAGTGTTATGAAAAATGAAAGAGAAAAAAAGCACGATGGAGTCCGATTAAAACAAAAAAAAAACTGTCCTCCTTTGCGATACATCTCGAATAATTTATGTGTTTAAAGCGGAACTGACTTCGATCAGAATTTTTTAATTTTTATTACGAGAATTAATTAATTCTGCGTCACTTTCACATACGGAACGTAATTGATGGTAACATTTGTTTCGGTTTCCAAGAAATTGACAACAGTAATTTTTACTTTGACACTGAAAACCGGTTTAATGGACTTCATCCGCCAATTTTATTAATGAACTTTTAGTCTTCGTCACCCTGCCCCCCCTCCTTTTCCCTCACATCCCTCCCGCCGCACTTCGACATCACCATCACTTGCATAGTGAGAGGCGTGATGGAGAAAGAAGTAATTTATTTATTACCATTCCAATGGAAATATTTGGCCATTTGTTATTCTTTATATCAATGTTAATCCAGTCTTTTTGTCTGGGGGCAATAAGTCGTAGACAACTCTTCCAAAATATGAGACAGAATGTTGTTTAAAAGACAAATATTAAAATATTAATAAAAAGAAATTTGGTCTTGTAAATTTTTTGCTTAGTTTTTAAAGCGGTGTTTCTCAGCTCTTTTGGTGTCGCCTACTTTTGCTTATTACGCGGACCGCAACGCCCACCGATATAAATTCGTGAATTAGGGCTGCATTGAAATTTAATGTTACTGTTGGATTAAGACAAAGACATAATGAAACCTCTTCTTTAATGAAAACTGCTCCACATCCTCCAAAGTGAAGAATGAAAATATTTGGGGATTAGAACTCAGTCATACAATAATAATTGAATTAAATGAAAAGCCGTGACAGAGGACGGAATATTTTGAGACTTTGACCGATTGTCTGCTCAGAAATCAAGATAGAAGCTTTTCGTTTATTATTATGTCATACTTCCATGAGGCGGATAAGTTATGAAAACTAACCTACACCGATCACCATGACCCGTTAACATTGAATTTACTTTTGACTGTCACTAAACTCATCATGTATGGCAGTATCGTCCACGTTGGGAAATATGGATTTGGAGAAAGATTATCTGATTTCAAGAGCATCATATTGAATTGGCAGGATCATTATTTCACGAGTTACAAGTCTCAATACGATGTCCAAATAATTTTCAGAAACTTTCAATGAATTGTGGCCATATAACAAAAAGTCATCTTAGTAGTCAGAGTGTGAAAGCATGATAACTCGATTCTCCAGACTTTCCGTATTTGATGAAGAAGTAATATTCAACCAGCCATGAAATACTTCCCTCAATTAGTAGGCTCACTCCATCACAGACAGGTGGAACTGTCCTTTTGAAGCAAACTCTTAACTCTATGCAGGCTGCACCCCACTGGTTAAGTAATAGTGTTTTTTGCAAAAGGAACGACCAAAGCAGGATGAATTAAAACTACAACCCGACATTATAAATGAGCATACCTTTGTCCATAAGTCATTTTTAAATTCAGAAAAGATTTGAGTAATTCCTCAATTAATCATGGAAACTAAAACTGAATACGCCTTTTCATTTCCGCTATTATATATTTGCATTCCACCACAAATCACACCGAAACCAAGCGGCAAAAACGGAGTGGCCAATAAAAAGGATACACATACAGTTATGCTAGAATCGTATCTGTTTGAATTTATGTTATCGTCAAAGATTGTCCCTCATTTACATTACGTAATCGTTAAGACGAACACCATATGTGTCAAATTATCTCTTCATCATTTAGAAGTAGTGGTCACTGTTCAAAGTTGCTTAAAAAATGTCTCAATAACATTAAATTATCCTTATACACAAATTATAAAAATTTTCGATATTCGAACCGTTCCTTGATCTATTTTTTTGTTAAGCCCTTAGTTAATCTAAACTTGGAAAAACGATCGAATCGTTTCAAAACGCGATAATATATTATATTTATTTGAATTAGTCAAACAAAGTGTTGGAAAAGGAAAAATTTTGAAGTATTATTCAGTTAAGTAGTGTACAGTTGACACCAGTAGTCTCAAACCAAATGGGAACGTAAATTGAAACTAAAATAGATTCAAAAATTATACTCAGTAAATACAATGAGTCAGAGATGTTTGATACTTTAACTGAAGGATTATCATCTTTTGAGTAACTTTAATCGAACCTTACGACTAAATTGATTGAGTTATATCAAACATACCGAACTTAAGTCGGTATAACATATTTCACAGCGCAGAACGTTATTTATAGACTAAAATTTTGTATTAAGCTCAGGCTTATATCAGGTGTCCTTTAAAGTACGAAAAATAGAGTGATAGATATCTCTATTTTGTCAAAATACGTAAAAAATAAATCAATGATATTTTGGCACCAGTAAGTCAAGTGAAAATCGTAATATAATTTTGGACAATGAAGTATTTTGCAGAGTTGTAACTTGCTCATCGCCCTAACCCATCAAGGACTGGACAAGAGAGGTCTCAACAAACTTCCCGTGGAGCTCAACTATGAAATGTATCGATAATTTATCAAAAGTGATCAGTTTGAAAGCAAATGTCGGTGAATTGACAAATTAAAGTGACGTCTAATACGATTAAATGGCCTTTCAATGGATCGGGGAAGTACTTGAGAGTACTCCTTTATTAAGCAATCATAATAAATGAAAATATAAGAATAATCCATCTTCAAATCAAGCTTTCGTTTCGTTTTATTTGCATTCAAGTAAACTTCACAAATCTTGGGCTTGCAGTTCTCATAAGAATATTTTTAAGAGTAAATTTATTTTCTGTATTTAAAATAAATAAATAAAATAAACGAGCACTTAGCCTTGATTGTTATTACTTCTATCAAATATTACTTATGATTAGTATAATCAAGGGATGGTGATAACAGCTATTTTTATATTTAATATAATCTTTTTTTATAAATAAAATAATATCTCATTTTATTATTTTCTGCTCTGTGTAATAAATTTAAAAATACATTGTAAAGTTTATCGGGTACAGAAATGAGATTCGATCTTATTTTACAAATGATAATGTTTGGGTTGGTCGGAAAACAATGTTCGATCTTGACATTCAACCTTAAATTCAAATGAACTTTATTAAACGAAATAAGACATTTTAATAATATTATATCAAATAAATGTAAATCGATAAAAGTATGACATTTGTTTAAATATTACGAATTTTGATGAAAAATTCAAACATTGATAAAATAATCCCGAGGGCGATTTATCTTTATGAATCAAAAAACGCATGAGGCTGCAGACATATCAATAACGAGTTCGACTTGGGAATAGTTAATAAATAATAATATTATATGTCGTTTGTTTCAACAAAGGTCGCGGAGTCATATTTCAGGAGATAATGAAAAGTTGAACGTGTTAATTGTTGAGGATTGTTCATGTTAGTCACTCAATAGTTCTACATTACCTAAATCAAATGGGTAAGTTGAGGAAGCTGCCTCATAATAATTTAAACACAGAAATATCGTTTTTTCGAAGTGTACTCGTCGTTTCTTTTACGAAGTACCAACGATCATTTTCTCAAGCTCATTGTGACATGCGAGGAAAAACGGGTCATCACATGCGTTGACCAAATTAATGATTGGATTATCTCAATGGTCTAAAGCATATGTCAAAACCACAACTTTCACCAACAGAAAGTCATGCCAACTGTTTAGTGGTATACAAGAGGTATTATTTATTCCCGCTGGCCAAGTAATTACAGTGGCCTTATATTGTCAAGAAATAGTTGAATTACTCCAAATTATACAAATTCTTCACTCGACTTTGGTCAATTGAAAATGTTAATATGTTTTCCAACATTTTACACAAATGACATTGCAGAAATTACGCACAATGGGCTACGATATACTCTCTGGATTTATCGCCTACAGACTATCACTTTTTCGACATTTTGGCCTCTCATCAAAGATAAAGTCTTTTTTGACCAAGATGCGGTCGAAAATACTTACCTTCAATTTATCGAATCCAAAACGAAGGAATTCTATGCGATTGCGATAAGTTGGCTAATTTCCCGTTGGCAAGCACGTGTGCACTCTAACTGTTGTTATTTTGATTAATAAATTCATTTATACTTGACTTGTTTAAGATTAAAGTTGAATTTTTAAATCGGACATCACTCTCCGACCAATCGTATAAAAGTAGGAATGAGGTTGCTTTGGACTCCGGCTTTGGGGTAATTGTTGTTTGAATTGAGACTGTCGAGGTTTCTGCATATCCTCAACAAATATAATTAATACAAGGCATATAAATTATATTTTGAAGAGAATAATATAATTTTTAAAAATTGAAGTGATTATAACGACCGTTTTCTTAAGAATTTTTATTTAAAAAATATTTCAACTGACTGTGATAATAATTTAATATTATTAAAAAAAATTTAAATTATATAAAATTTATTTCTAAAAAAATTTAATATTATTAAATATTTTTAAAAAATATTTTTAAAAAAATTTGATTTTATTAAAAAATTTTTAAAAAAAAACTTACTTTTTTTTGATAAAATATTTTAATAAAAAGACAAAATAAATGCTAAATATTATTTATTTATGTATAATTTCGTTTTATTTGATTAATTTATCATTAAGTCCCATATTATTTTAAAGGAAAAGCTTTCCGTCAATTAATCAGGAGACAATACAATAATCATCCCGACACTTTTATCAGCTTCCCAATAATTTAAGCGAATTAAATTATATATTTTAATATAATACCGCCACACGTCTCTTTAGATTTATTTTAAAGTTATTCTGTGAATAAATTAGGTTCTATTATTACTTAAATTAATGTAATATTTTCATTTAATTTTGTCAAATATTTTTCAATTACTTTTTTAAATAAAGGAATTTAAATGGAATAAAATAATTAATTAATTTATAATTAATAATTAATAATCAATACTCAATAATATATAATCAATAATTTATAAAAATAATTTATAATCAATAACTAATAATTTAATGTTTTTATGATTTATAATTTATAATTTATAATATATAGCCAATAATGTATTATATATAATCAATAATTAATAATTAAAAATATGTAATCAATAATTTATAATATATAATCAATAAGTTTATAATTTATAACACATAATCAATAATTTATAATTAATTTTTAATAATATAATTTCTGTATCACATACATTGAAAAATTGAAACAAATTATATTTATTATCATGAATAATTAAATATTATTTTTAACTTTCCGAAAAACCAAAATGTTGATCTTATTATTAATAAATTAAAATAAATTTAATTTAATTAATTCCATAAAAAGAAGCAAATGAAAAAAATTGTGTTTTTGTCTGTGAACTTTGTTTCCTGAGAAAAATATTTTTAAAAAAAAACATTTTTCTTCAATTATTTTTTGTTGTTTACTTTAGAAATGAATATTATTTTTATTATTTCATTAGATTTTTTTCATTTACAGTTGTTTTAATTGAGAAATTGTCCCTTATTTTGAAGATAAATCTTCTGCGTTTGAGATTATCGAATCTTTAACACTTCAGGAAAATGTCCTCTGAGGCTTTGTGATACGAAGAGAATGAAAGAAATCATCATTTTAAAGTATTTTTTCAATATAAAATTGTAACGTTTTCCCATTTTTCTTTTATTTTTCCAAGATCTGAGACAAACCTGTCTCTTGACTTTTGAAACGTATATCTATATACGTCGCTTTTCATTAAGCAAAATAACAAAAATTACCTTTCTTCAATGTAAGCTGTAAGATTGTTTTACAGAAATATTACTTAAAACCAAATATTATATATTATATATATATAATGTGCATGAAATAAATACCGTAAAATATAAATATATATACAAATAATTAATTTTTTAAAAAATATTACAGAAAAATTTGCCGAGTCGCAAATACAATTTACCTATCTTCTTGGTCGTCTGCAGTTACCTGTATATATCTTCTGGAGGTCTTCAATCGCCTTGGATCCAGACGTATTATAAACGTTTTTTTACAGGTGTTCAATCTTCTTCTTTGTTTTTCTTCCATCTTGGCTTTGCCAAAGTAGGCATCGGAGAGTTTTTCATAAATCAATCTAATTTATCCATCGTATCCATCTTAACCATCCAATCTTTTAACGATGCAGTTCTGTTCTTCTTTTTTTAGTGCCTTCCATAATTTCAAGTAATTATTTTCTTTTATAATAAATATTTAAGCCAAACGGAAATCAATCGTTGTTCTGTCAATATTTAATAAGCTCAGATTGTGATTGAAACGAATCTTCACCGATTAGCACCTGTAATTCATTGTCCTCGATTTTTTTGTCTGATAAATAACTATTAAAATAATATTATATCTTAATAAAATAATCAATAACTAATTGACATAAAAACGGATCGAATTAATTCATACACCCAATATTATCTTCTATAATTAAGATTAAAGTTTTGACAATTTCTCATAGTTAATGATTTAATTAAATTTTTTTTACTAATTACTTTTTTATAAATATTTAAAACAATGTGATCATGCTTCAAATATGACTATTATAAAAAGTATCACCATTTTATTAAGGCTGACTCTATAAAAAGCTCATTCTTTATTTATGTTTAAAAAATGTCACTCTGTAACGCCGATTTCAAAGTATTAATAAATATTATATATATTTATAATATAATCATAATAACATTTAGAAATTTAGAAAAGACAAAACATTATTCTTATGACATAAACCTCATTATGTATTGTGCTGGTTATATGAATTTGGTGGATATCGAAATCAGTGATAATCGACCAATCAAAAATTGTTAGTCTCAAAAATTAAATCTTTTATTACTATAATTATTATTTTTTAGTATCACTACAATTTTTCTTATTTTTTTCATTTTTATTATTATTTATTATTATTTATATTATTATTTATATTATTATTATTATTATTATTATTATTATTGCTATGATTTTTATTATTTTTGTTTCCATTACTATCACCCGTTTATTTTTTAATTCTTTTCCATTATTTTTATTACTTCCATCACCAGTCTGAGTACAGATCTTAATCAATCTTAGTTGGATTGCTGGGAAATGAAAACCCATTCATTTGCATATAGATTAATGGGACACTGGTTTTATAATTTAATCATCTGAAACTGCAGCCATAAATTTCGAGGGAATTAATTACATAATTTAAGAAATTTATTTTCGATCATCAGATGCAAATTCGTTCATTGTTCAATTTAAAAGGGACTCGTGACAACAATCAAAATAAATCTCCACATATTTTATTTATTTATTTATATTTCCATTAATCGTTTGGTAATTTATATGTTAACTTGTTTGACGCTCTCTTCCCAGTTGGCTTTTCCAGTAGAAAATAATTTATTTTTTAATTTGCGCTTGGATACCATCAAGATTTATTGAAATTTTTTTCTTAAATAAATTATTTGGGGAATAAATTTAATTTAATTATATAATTTGATTTCCATTTAAGTTCGTATTTTCACATTGGTCAATTAGGACATCTCTAATATCGGATTTGTGACAATTAACTTAATTAATATTAAATTTCATAGCCCTCGCCAGGGTAGGGGTTCTAAAAAGTAGTTTTATTTGCAAAATTATTAAAAACATTATTTATTATGAATTTTACTAAAATATTATTGCTATTAAATGTTTTATTATTTTTTTATTTATTTTATATTTTTTTTCTGCTTTATTTATTTTATTTTGATTTATTTTATTTTAATTAATTTTTAATTTTTTTATGTTTGATTTTTTTTATTTTTATTTTGATTTATTTTATTATTTTTTCCTTTTGTTTTTTCATACATTTTTTAAATTTAATTTATTTTTAATTTTTTTTATTTATCTTATTTTTTATACTTTTTTTTCATTTATTTTATTTTTTATTTAATTTTTTTATTAAATTATTAAAAAGAAAAACCATTCTTGAGATAGACATTCCTCCATTTTTTGATAAGAACCGAGTTCGATTAAATTATAAAATATATAAACTCGATCTTGAACTTGATTCCACTCAGAAATATATAATTTTTTCCATATCAATAATTGAAGTCTCCCTGCAACTTACCATTCACACTATAAAGTTCCGATCATACTTTTT
The DNA here is from genome assembly GCA_037834085.1 of Bipalium vagum. Classification (NCBI taxonomy): domain Eukaryota; kingdom Metazoa; phylum Platyhelminthes; order Tricladida; family Geoplanidae; genus Bipalium; species Bipalium vagum. Next base: position 3,627 of record JBBMKC010081363.1, on the reverse strand, counting down.
AAAATTAATTCTGATCACAGACTGATAAACAATATTCTGATCAAGCTCAAATCAAGATTTTGGCCAAATTTAAGAAACAATGAAATATTATTGTCAATACTCGGGACCAGATAACCAATACTGGTTCTGAGAGATCAATTTCAAAGCCCATTTTGAAAACCGATTCAAACAAAATGGTTCCAGTTTTAACCAAGAACTGAGGAATATCTATTTTTAGTAACATTTATTTGTTAAGAAAAAATTGAACGAATTATCATTGTAGCTTGTTAAACATGGTTTTTCACTGGCCTAATCAAAATTTCAAAAGAAATTTAATCAAAATTTAAACAAAAGTCATTTTAGAAATTGATTAGAACCAGTGAAAAACCCTGTATATTTTGTGAATATTTGAATTTTTAGTGCCCAATAATTAAAATGGTGTTTTATTAATTTCCAAAATGTATTCAAATTTACGATTATTTATTTAGTATATTTTATCAAACATACATGTTATCGTAATTTTACCTATTTATCCTAAATTTACTTAATTTTCGTACATTATTTAAAATTATTCCTTAGTTACATAATTATCTACTTAAAATAGATAAACAAAAGTGACCCTGGGGGTATGAAAACGGAATTTTAACCAAATAGTAAAACCTATTTGAACGTGTTGACATTGTAAGGATTAAATTTTAAATAATAAAAAATAAATTTAAATTAATTCATAAAAATTTAATTCTTAATTTAATAAAAATGTTTTAAAAAATATTAAACAAATCAAAAATTTTTCTTTTAAAATAATAAAAAGGAAACACTCTTTCAACTATTTTCATCGAATAAACATTATACTTGAATTTATGAATTCAGGATTTCTCGACAACGTATCAGTAACTAACAAACATCTTTAACATTAATTTCACTTTAAATAATAAAATAAAATCAATAGTTTAAAAACTTTTTAATACTTAAAATAAATGTGATAACTAAAATAATTTGTTTTATTAAAATTACTGAATAAATAATTTTTTTTTAAATATTTATAAAATTTTTGATAAAGTTTAAAATGAATATCGCGACATGGTATTTTTTTATTATTTCACAAAAATGGATTCAAATTTCGTTTTAATAATAAGGCTCTGTACTTTAAGCCTAGATAATAATAATAATTATTATTATTATTATTTAATTTTTGTTATTTTTCTCAAAATAAATATTTGTTTCTTTTACAGTGTTTACGTATCATATTTTCCAGTTTTTTATTTGTAACAAATATTGGTTTCACTCTATCAGATTAAATATGAAATCATACGAAAATGACCGTTTACCACGTTTGAAAGGTTTCACAGAATTTTTCAACAGAAAAAGATTAACACGAGGATGAATGAAAGCTGAAGAGAAAAAGTTCCGAATGCAGCCGAGCTTTACGACACATTTCATCTGTTGAGTTGAGATTGTCAAATGGTCACGGTTCACTGATTAAATGTTCTCGGCGTAATCTAAGCGAGTCTTTAAAATATCGTCTGGTAATTTTATGAGGGAATTTAGATTTTTCGCAGTTCAATTTTTATCTAAACTTTTATTATTTCACATCTGCGGTGTATCAGGGAAAAGATATTTTATTAAGTGAAAGCTTTGTTCAAAATATTAGAATTCCGCGGGCTTGCAAATCATTCGTGTAAATTATGCGTGTGAATTAGTTATGTTCATTTTTATGTCAATTAATTATTGATTATTTTTTTAACATCGAATAACTTTAGATTTATTTATTTGGAAACGTGTTTCTTTTAATAATATCTTGCAAATAAACTTTTGGAATTGTAACATTAACTCAATTAAAAATTTGCGGAACAAACCAATACTTTACAGATGAAATGTACTTAAACAAAAATATTTTTCCAGGATTTATGAAATTATTTTGGACTTAATCTTTCGTAAGTTTGTGAGTTCTGAATTTTATATACCTGATTTCTCGTCCGATTCTATAGAACCCTTTGGTCAGTCAGAGGTCACTTTGTTGTTATTGTGATTGGCATATAGACATCGGGACTTTGATTATTGTGTGAATCATCACTCACTTTGTGGAGTTGTTTGTATCTTTGTCAAGCAGGTAAAATGCAAGGGAAAAAGTAAACACCAAATTTTTACTCTGTAACAAAGCCTTTTTTAATTTATTTATTTCCCCCTAATCAAATAATTTTGAGTAATTTAACACTTTTTGTTACATTTTATTTTCTTAACTCTTTTTATTCTAATTCTTTTTATTTTCCAAATCCTTTTTTACAAAATATAACCAAGAAATTTTTATATATAAATTGGGCACAAATTTTTAAAAGAAAAATCTCTGAAAATAAAGAATAAAAACATAAGGAACAAGGAGGCAATTGTGATATATTCGAAAAGAAATCCTTGTGGTGAAAAGTGGTCGTTAAAGTGACTGGCGAAGGTCAAAGAGATATGAATTTTTTTGGTAAAAAATAATCTGCTATATCCTTAAGGAAGTAATTTGTGTGATTGTTGTTGTTGTGTTGTTATTGAGTCTGAGTGACAATGAAATCTCACTTGGTTTTATCAATGATAAGTCTTGTTTTAATTACTTTGTTTGTCTAGGTTACACCAGTAGTTCATAGATTATTCGAGTTAGATTAGGTGTGGGTGTAGAGCTGCACCAACGAAAGTAATTTAATTAATTAAATCGAAAATTAATGAGATTAACATAAAGATAAGAGACGATTAAACTTATTTCTAAATCGACATTTCTTTTTTTAGTAAAATTATTTATATTTTCAGACAATATAATAAGAATAAGATTTTATAAAAAGGAAAAAAATATTAAAATTATTTATTTGCCAAATTCCTGAGTGATGAAAATCTAAAAATGTCTCATTTTTCTCTTTCACTTATAATTAATTTTCCAGATTATGTGATTAGAAAATATAAAAATATTATTAATAATAATATTACTTTCACGCTATACACACATTTAAATAAACCGTAAAATGAGTATAATAATAATCATGACAAAAAATGTATGAAAGCTTTCTGTTGAGAAGACCCGCAATATTTTCTATTGGATTTGGTTTGCGTTTCTCCTAAAACTTGAGGCTAACTGGAAAAGGCCTCAAAATTTACGAAATACAAACGAAATGCTTTTTTATTATGAATAATAATTTATTGTAATGCTTGAAGCTACCTGCACAACTCTTTTTCACTCTTAGGAATCATTCTCACTTTTATCAGTCACATCAGCTCTCAAGAACGCTTAAATAACACAATCTCTGCCTGGACAAAGGAGAGATCGTTAACGCCAGTCAAAAGAGGTCAAGGAATCCATTAAACGTTTATGAGACCGAAACCCTGTTGCGAATTTTTTTCTAAACTTCTACCTAACGCTTTCTGTCTCTGTTTAAAAATTTCTAAACTTATTATAAGGAGTGATTCGAAGAATTAGTTTAATTGAATTTTTTTAAAATAAGGACCTCACCCCTATATTAACCATTAATAAAGGTTTTTAATTTAAGTTTTTAAAAATTATAATGTTATGTTTTTTTTTAATTTTTAAATAAATATGTTAAATAAATGTTGGTTAATTTTAAAAAAGTAAATAATTTAATTTTAATAAAAGGTGAGGTCCAAGTTTGAAAAGTT
>JBBMKC010081253.1:0-17038 GCA_037834085.1 Bipalium vagum | reverse complement strand
ATATTATATTATATTATATTATATTATATTATATTATATTATATTATATTATATTATATTATATTATATATTATTATATTATATTATATATTATTATTATATATAATATATTAATTATATTAATATAATAAATGTGTAATAGATGTAATTAATTTTTCATTAATTATTATTAACGATTTTTAATATAATGGATATTATTGATTTTAATTGATTCTTAAGAAACAATAATTATTTTAAAAATATAACAATATAATTATTTCATTAAAAATATTAATTTATTTAAATTTTTTCAACTTCTTTTTAAATTATTAAAATATTTTTAATTCGTAAATAATTTTTTTTTCAACAAATAAATTTATTTTATTTCAGATTAATTTTTATAATAAAATAAATTTTTTGTAATTCTTAAATATTTTTTACATTTTTCTTATCATTAAGTATGATCTATCAAAAAGAATAATGGAATTTTTGAGATAAATATTTAGATAATTTTGAATAACTGCACACGAGGGAAAAATAAAAAAAACTATCAGTGATGATTACTGTTATATCAAGTACATCAGTGATCCTGTTTATTAGGTTGTATACAACGATAGATATGGTTCCAAAGAATCAAGTTTTTTTAGTAAAATAAGTCAAGATTAAGTAAACTCTCTGGAAATTAGTTTCTCCTATTCCAATGTGAAGAGTTCACTGGTTGGTAAACAAACTGGTAAAAGTATAAGAAATGTTGGTAGGTGTAATTATCAGTACATGTTGTTACCGTATTTGAAAAGATTAAAGTATATTAATGAACTACATGATTCCAATTCAGAGAAAATTAACCATCACATTTAGAATTTATAAAATTCTCATCTGAAAAATATTTTCCCTTTTTATGTAGTTATGTAAAAATAAAGTTTGATTTAATTTCACACCGGGAAAAAAGCGAAAAAATATTTGATGGGTTTTTTTTTCAATTACCAACGAGCCGAATTTTCCGAACATTTGGGAAAATGCATTAAGATAATTTCATTATTATTTAATATGGTATCCTTGGCATTTTAAGAATCAAATCAATGTTGTTCTAAGATTCATGGCTTTGTAGGAATCAATCAAATACAAAATCTCACAAGAAATAAAATCTCAGCAATATTATTCACATAAAAATTGCTCCATTCGCCTTTGATTAATAATTGAACGTTGAATTATTTACCTGTGAAAAACAATATGATAATAATAAAAATAAATAGTACAAACATTCTTCCTGTTAACGGAATGCAAATGTCAGATTTAAAGAAAGCAATAATAACATTAATGAATTGGTTTATGACAAATAATTAAATTAAAAAGAATGTAGTAACACTTTACAATACAGAATTCCTTAACTGTTAATTTCAATAAAAATGCAATGTACACATAAAAGTTGGGATTTGGTCGACTATTTATAAATCGGGCCGGAGGTATCTAAAACTGGCATTCCAGGAAGAATTATGTTGGTAATTATTAATTGTTATTCTCTACTACGAGTCATGTGTCTTGAATTCCTTGAATAGTTTCCAGAAGCGCCAATCATCGCTATTGACAGTTGTAGAAATAATTGCTTCAAGCAATGCGGAATTTCTACGATGACATCATTATTGTAAAGTGCATCGGGTTTGGGAATTTTGAGGTATTTGGAGATCTTCAATTTTTGAAAAATGTAATCATTTGCACATTTAATTGCGACTTCCATTTGATCCCAACGACAAAGTACATTTGGAAGTATATCAAAAATAAATTTTTGTTTATTAAGTCAAATTGCATTTTTCTTTTGTTTATATTTACAGGATTTGCTTTTTACCTAATTAGAGTTACCAAAACATTTTATTCAAAATCCAAACAAAATCCACAAAAAATTGGATAGCTATTTATAATTATTGTGAAAATATGTTTTAATAAGACTGGATTTACTGGCTGATTATTATAATAACGAAAATTATTAAGTATTTGTTTAAAATGAGATTTATTTGAACTTTAATTATTTGCTCGTCACAATGGAATTCAGTGTCATCTACAAGATTTAGGACAGACAAATCGTTCTCTTTAAAGGTTATTAAATATTGTGGTTTTAAATCTTTAAAAAATCTGAAAATTCAAAAGTTATTTAAGATTATTAAAAAAAATTTATTTTTATGTAATATTTTTAAAAGAATTATAATAAGAATGGATATTATACGAAGATATTATTATGATAATATTATGTTTGGTAAACGAGGATACTTAAGATATGACTCTAAAATCTTATAATTGTGTTCGTAAAATCAAAAAATGTAAGTCTACCATTTCTATTCGATCGAATCACACAGATCTATAAATGACTATTTATATATAGTTATATCTGGTTTTTCATGATCGTTTTAAACCTTCAGACATAAAAATTCTAAATACAAAATCAGTTTGAAATGCTAAATCGATGAGTATGAATAATATACATGTTTTGAAGAAGAAAAAAATACTAAAGAAATGTTTAAAAAACAATATATATTCTCGCCATCTACCCAGACTCATAACTGTTGCCCGATAAACACATAGGTCGCTCTAGATCTGAGCGTAACCCGTGTTAACATACTGCGTAATAATTTATTGATTTTGCAATAAAGTCGTATCAAATAATTAATGTTATAATTAATGTCATGTTTTCCGCGTGTTAATTTTTATAAAAAATTAAATAAAGTGTTTTAAAATTATCTATTTCTTTTATTGTTATCTTACAAAAAAAAATCTTAGAATGCAATCATTTCATTATAAAATAGCTATTTTATTAAGTGCGATTAAACTTAGGGACGGTAGTGTATTTACTGTTCGGGTTTTAAATAATTTTTTAGTTTATTGTCTTAAATATTAATCTTTTTTGTGCGCTTAATTAGAAGATGTTAAAAAGGGAGATAAAAAATGATGATCTTAGACTATTATCGATCTTGCCTACAATATAAGTAAGATATAATATTTTTATATTCGTTATTGTTTTATAGAGTACTTGAAATGAAATACCGAAGGACGATATTCGACGAATTTTGTTGTACGAATGCAATAAACCTAAGAACTTGAACACAAAACAAAAATATACCAAGGATACAGAAAAATTAACTATTAGTCTAAGTTAATGGTAGTGATAGTTAAAAAATTGTTGTTTCTGTTGGACTAAAAACAGAAAAATCTTTTTTAATATAGATGAAATTTTTTTATTATCTCATCTTAGTTAGACAATGAAAATTCAGGAATACTAAATGTTGTTTACCATTGAAATATGATGAAAATGGAAACGTATTTTTTTATTAAGCTCAAGGATAAAAACTAAATTGTTTTAATAAATAACATAAAATATGTAAAATAATGTCTTTCTTAATAATTAAAAATAGAAATTCTTTGAAAATTTTTCTTAATTAAAAATCTCAATTAAAATTTAATATCAACTAATTATTTTTTTCACTTTAAAACTTAGGGAAAATTAAAATAATTAAAAAAATTACATTAAGAGTATTTTAATTAATAGTCTAAAAGGTTTTGTTTAGATTATTAAGATATGTTATTGATCTTAGTAAAAATTAAAATTAAAATATTTTTTGCCAACCATAAAATCTTAGTAAAAAATTAATTTAAAATTTAATAAGAAAAAAATGTATAACATTAAAATGTACTACCATAGTACAGAATTTAAATTAATTAATAAACAAAAATAAATTATAATTTGTGAAATTTGTTATTAAAATGATTATTCATATTTGTAAAATAATAAATTACACGTGATTTTCATTAGCACTTTAAATGTCTGTTTTCAATTTATAAATGTAAAATAAATACATTTCTGTACGAGTAGTAAATACAAAATGTAAAACAACATTTTCAATATTTGTTAACGATAGCAGAAATTCATTAATCATGTTGTTTATATGAATCAAAAATATCATGTCAATTTCAAATATTAATTTGAGAATGTATTTATTGTTGTATCTTAATAATTGATAATTGCTGACACTAAGTACCATTAACATTTAATTGTTCAAGATAAATGTTCGTGAAAGAAAAAAATCTTTATTTAAAAATTCATAATTTTGAAATTTCAGAATAAAAATTCATGTTCTCTCCAACACATTAAATTAATGTTTGTATCCATATTTCCTTTTTTTAAAAATACATATATATTTTGTTAATATTCAGCAATCCTGTTTTATGTATTGAAAAATAATTGGTGATTAAAACATTCGAAAAAAAAATATTATCAAGTTAAAATTTTATTCTCCACGTTGCTATTGGTAACGATTTATTTCAACAACAAGTAATCATTTTTAATGATCCAAACATATGTTATAATATTTGACGAAAAAAAAACCACTTAATTTATATTGCCAATAGAAAGAAACACAGAAAGAGTTTTATTTTTCTTTTATAAATTCCAGTTAACCTCAAACACTGCACTATTTTCCAAATATGAGAAATATTTACTTAATAAAAAATTAATGTTACGCGTTTTTTTTAAATATTTGTTGTGAAGATTTCAATAAATTGCAAAATATTTTCTATATTACCAACACATAAAAAATGTATAAATATTTGTTATTTTTTAATCGCATATTAGTACAACTATAAGCTACACCAAGCAATAAATTTTTGTGGTTTAATCATTTTCCCGTGATAAATGCAAGTGACAACCATCAGCCACTTACATTTTTCCCCTTGCTTATCTCCCGTCTTGACGTTTTTTTCCCAATGTAGATAAATTAATACAACTCCGCAAATCGTCGAGTTATAATCGTAGTAATTATTTATGCGATTGATCACTTTGATAAGATATGGAAACTAAATTTTATAAGAAAATAAATATGAAATCTGTCAATTAATGTAAATCATATTAAACTGATGGATAAAATATTTGCAATGCATACTTCTTTCTCTCGACTTCTTTTTTTTGTCAAAGGAATTATTCCAAAATGCTTGACAAATCATATTCAGAATTTTATAATGGAATGCCATAGCCTTGTTAAAAATAGTTGATATTAAAAGAAATTTGCTGAAGAATTTTTAAGCTGGTTTAAGGACAAATAGGTGAATAACACTGAAAAAAATTTTATTAGCTTTTTTACGGAAAAGAATCACGTTTCCAATTAATATTTAATGAATAATAAACTGATTATTGTGTGGAATACATTTTCCATTTGTGAGCTTTAGGAAAATAAACAACAACGTATTACGAATCTCCACCTACAAATGCAATTGAAGCTTGTTTTTTCCCCCATCTTTTTCTTCTTCTTCTTCTTCTTCGGTCGGTTTGGTATCTTTGCCACCATGTTTATCTTTTCTTCTTCTTTCTCGCTTTCCGTGTTGGAGACTCACGGGTGTATTTTATTCATGAAAAACTGTCTGCTATTTTTGCGAAATGGCGACTTCGGAAAATCGAGTTCAAGAACTGATTTTTTTCAATGAAATTTTTAAGATTTAATTGATGGATTATTAATATTGACAACTGCTTTGATTTTTTTCAAGGAAGCCGGCTTTATTTTTCATTTCATTGAAATTTCGATCTTTTATTTCATGATTACATGCGGTCTGAAAACGGTTGTCCTTGGAAACATGGTTTACTAATAATTAAGCATGTCTTGTTAAATGGTAAATAAAAAATGTATATTTTACTTAAATAACGGGTGTTCAACATATAATGATACTGTCCTTTTTATGTCTGGTAAAACCAAATAATTATATTTTATCAAAATCTAAAGAGGATTAACTGAAAGGCTTGCCATATAGTACATGTAAACAAAACATTATTTTTAATTTTATAGAATTTTAGAGATGAAATCGTTGGAAATACAAAATATTCTTTTTTCCAATCAGAAAAATGGAAATACCTCCTTGGAAATATACCAAGCATTAGAAGGAGTCCTTTCACTCCCAACCATCAAACGATGATCCAAAATGATCATGGAAAATGGTTCTATTGATCTGAAGTCACCAGGAAGAAAAAAAGATGCTAGAACAGTTAGAGCGATACAAAATGTAAAACGATTGATCAATGGGAAAAATAGTGACCCTAAAAAACTGGCTATCAAAACTATAATAACAATTTGATCAGTTCAATGCATATCGAAAAAAAATCTACAGTTAAAGTCGAAAACAACCCCTGTTGACTATGAAGAATTTAAAACTAGAATTGGATTTTAAAATTGAGTGAACCATAATTTCAAAAATGAAGATACAAAAGGATACTTTTTCCATATAAACGAAGTCTAGAATGTCCAAAATGACAGAACAGTTGTAGTTACTCGTGTTAATGCTGACATTAAGGTGACATTAATCAGAAACGGAAATTTTCTCAAAGAGTAATGGTTTCGTTGGCTGTATGTTCTAAAAGTTGCAGTCCAATCGTATTTATTGAAAAAGGAACAATTAATCAAGACGTTTATAATTAAAAAATATTGCCAGTGGCAAAGAAATATTGAAAAAAGGTTTTTGGGAATAAGTGGACATATCAACAAGATGGTGCGACGTGTCATATGGTACGAAAAATCAATTGAATGGTGTTCCAAAATTTTTCCAAATTTTTTTCCTAAAAATCGTTGACCTTCTAATTCACTGGACTTAAATCCTTTGGATTATTGCGTTTGGAATGGTTTTGTTCGGAGCATCAAATGGAATCAAATAACATCCAAAAAGAAATTAATCAGCGAACTGAAGATCACAGTGAACAAAATTGACAAGGATACAATTGTGGAAAGTTGTAAATCCTGGTACCGTCTATTGTATCGCATGTGGAAAGGTAACGGTGAATATATTTTTTGATATTCAAAAATAAATTTATTCTAGACATTTTCTTTTATTTTAAATATTTTAAGTTCAATTTATTTAAAATTTTTGAAATTTAACACGAGTATCATTATATACTGAACACCCGTTATTTGTCTCCGTTTTAAGTTAAAGAAAAAATATGAAGCTTAACTTAATATAATTTGCTTTTAAATTTTCTAACTTTTTGTAAAAATGAACCAGTTTTTTGAAATGTTTTACATCAATTTTTTTAAACTTCTTCCTTTACTACACACAATTTTTACTATTACACAATATACTTGGGTTGATTAGGCTGTAAGATTAATTAATTTAATTAATTTCCATTAATTTATTTGGTTAAATGGTTGTCTATTATCAATGAGCGACGACATGGTGACTATATTTTAATGATTGGTGTTGGGTAACATCTTATCCGACCTGTTTGAATCTTTACATTTATAAGACCATTTTTAACTTTTTGTATGTTTTAGTATAGAATAATTCCATATTATTATTATTTACATAAACGATTTCCAAATCCCTAATGGAACCTTATTCTGTATTTTATTAAACATTTATTTTTTTGATAGCTCGAATATAACAAAGCCGAAAATAAATTGAAAATTCTCATTTGTTTGGTAAATTTTTAAAGGTAATAATTAACAAGACTGGTAAGTTTAAGATTTAAATTTAAATAAATCGATTACAGTTAGCTGGTCAATTTAGTCTAAAATATGAAGTGAAAGCAATGCAACATAAATTTTTTCGTTGCATGTTTAACATGAAATTAACTTATCGGCTATTGAAATCCACAAATTTCTTGCTGTAAGTTGGGGAGCAGAGAAAGTCATCAACCTTCGGAGAGTACAGCAGATTACCAAAGAGTTTACAGGAGAACAACGAACACTTTTAGAGAGAGAGGTGTAGGAAGACCAAGAAGAGAATGTCATACTTGAAAATGAAATTATTGAAGATTGCCACCTGATTTGTTTAGCTATTTCAAGAGTCACTGACATTGAAGAAAGGAGTGTTCACCGTATATTGCAAGAAGAAATGGAAAATAAGTAACTTTGTACCATATAGGTTCCTCAACAAAAGAATCAGAGTCACTTCTTCTCAAGAAATATTTAATATTTATTTAGCAAGAAGGTTGAAGGAGAACATCATTGTGATCGATGAAAATTTGATTCACCTTCGAGACTTACCTCAAAAAGAATTTAACCGTTTTTGGGTGGATATCACAGGTAATCATCCAACTATTCCTAGGCGGACAATATTTGATCGCAAAGTTCTGATTATTGTTGAAAGCAACTTTGCCAAATCACTCATGTATTTTGAAATTCTTCACGACGGTGGATCCATAAACGCTGACAGATAACTACTAACACTTAGTATAATTGTACATGCGATTTTCACAAATAAATGTTTCAAATTGTATTTTTATTAAATTTTGATAGTATTTCATTGACGCAGAAAAAAATTATTTCTGTCGGTCCCTATACACTACCAGACTGAATTAAATTGAAAAATATTCTTTTATTATTATAAATCTGGACTAAAACAAAATTGCAGAATGTAAAACGTCTTTATCATTTTATATATTAACCACACTAATTAAAGTTTTATTATTATTATTATTATTATTATTATTATCATTATTATTATTATTATTATTATTATTATTATTATCATTATTTATTTTTCTTATTATTGTACTTAATTTAGAAAAATATTATTTTGATCAATTTAGTAAACTGTAAAATTGATATCCAAAGAAATTAACAAATCAATCTAAGATTCAATGGAGTGAGTTATTCAATTATTGTTATATTTTTTCTTTTAGTTTCAGTTATTTTCAAAACACCTACGGATTAGTTAAAGAACATCATCTAAAATATTACGTTCTTTTTTAATCTATATAAAAAATGATTGAAAGCATTCTTTGACAAGAACCATATTAAAAAGTTTATTCAGATCAAAAATATTTTAAACTCGGATTCACTTGGTATGAAAAACTGTCAAATTCTGTTGATTTATTCTCCTACAAAACGATGATAATAATGGATGATAATTATATTCATGTGAATAAATTCTTTTTTACCATGAAAATTTTGTGGGTTTTGTTTAATAATTTTCCATGTGTCCATAATTGTGACAGTTATTTCGATTAATATAAATATTTTACGAATTTTATTTTTATTGTTGAAAAATGTCAAAATTATCAATATTTTTTTTAATAAATTCCTGCTGTACAAAAAAATTTTATGATTTCTTCAAAATGGAGATAAAATGTGAAAAGATTTTCAATTGAAAAAAAACCGTGTACAGAGATTCACTTTCAGAGAAATGTAGTCACTGAATTTCATGCACTTCTGAACAGTCTCCCTTCTGTCTGTGTATCAAAACATTATTTGTAGAGTTAAGGACACTTATTTTATTTTTAACAGTTTTGATGATCTTTTCAGGTGAAACAGTACACATTTCTGCTAACACATACGTAACATAATTCCAATGGAGAAATAAAATATTTCATATTATATTATGTTTTCCTCTTCATTTCTTTTTATTATTTTCTCATTGAAATCACCGTTGAGATTTACGTCTTGTGACATGGAATTGTTCAGACCGATATAAAACAACGTCAATGATGCGCAAATAAAAGCATATTTCAAATTTATTTATGAAAATTTTTATCCATTCAACGTTACATAGAGAAAAATTGCAAAAAATTTAATTTAATTAATTAAAAAGTATTTATATTGGCCTTAGGAGACAGTTTATTCATTACCATTTATGATTCATACACGTGGGGTAGTAATTAATTTAAAGATAAACTTTCAATTTTGCTTTTCAAGAAGGACGCTGGCAATAATGTTCTACTATTATTTTTATTTATCTCAATGATGTTTATTTCTTTTTAGATGAAACATATTTCATATCAATTTCACTTTACAATTCGACAGAAATAATCAATTCGATAATTCCAATTTTTCAAACAGGGAAATTATTTTTGGATTTTTTTGGAGCAATTTTCACAAAAATGTCATTAAGAAAAAATTATTAAAAATTACTTTATTTTAGCAAAAATCTTTATTATTTATTAAATTTTTCAATAATATAGTTTATTTTATCGAACAGTTCTTTTTCAGATTTTCAGAGTTTGCTCAACATTAAAATATTATTCATATTATTTTATATTATTTTTTATAGTCATTATACATCATTTGCGCTAATTTTTCATTACATAATTCTTACCTTTAAGTATTTATTATTTCACCAATAAAAATGAAAAGCTTTTTTCAAAAACGATTATAAAAAGTATTATTTTATCTTTTGTAAGTTTAGATATATAGTAATTTTTTTATCCTTTTTTCAATGGAAAGTTACACTTTAAAAATCTTCTAATTTTCTATTTAAAAAATAATGTTATAATGTTATTATTATTATTATTATTATTATAAAATTTTATAATTATATATATATTATATTATTATTATTATTATTATATAATTTTATTTTTTTTAATTTTTTATTGAGAAATATGATGACATAATAATTTAATTTACAAAATCTCAAAGCAAATCCTTATGGTATTATACTATGATATTTTTCCCTATAATATAAATAAAAAAATTAAATCATTCAAAAATTACTGGATGAATTTTGAAAATAATTAATAAATGATTTATAATGTTTTTAAAAATCTCATTTAAACAAAATAACAGTTTTTATAAAGAAACCCATTAAATAGCATAAACAATATGATGATTATATGATTGGACTTGAAATCATTATGTGACCATTTAAAAGAGAAATGTCGGGTGTTAACAATTATAAAGAATTTTTATTTATTTTTATCACTAAATTAATTAGTTCTGGGAATTTTTCGAAAGTGGATATTCCATCAGAACTCGTTATTCGTACTGTTATTTGATAGTTCTATTGTCCCTAGACTCGATTGACCTAATATTTCTCCACTGCATCATCCCCTACATATCTCGTACCAATCTTAAGTATCAAATCAGGGAAAATAAAAAAACGGCGTGGCCATCTAAATCACATCACCACTCAGAGCGCAAGTGATGTGACTTCTGTCCAGCTATCAATCATAGCACTCATTGATAAATTTATTTTTATTTTTTATTCACAATCATTTTTCCAAGACAAATATACATTTTTCATAGACTGCTTTCCTTTCAGGTGAATAATGACAAAATTGTTAGACTTTTCACTTCTAAAGTTTTAGAAATTGTGGAATATTTAACGGTATTTCTAACTTTGTTTTAATCATCATTAGAATAATTTTCATTTTCTAAAATTTCAAATTTGAAAAATTTTATACAATCATAAAAAATAGTTAAAGAATTAAAAAAAGAAAAATGCTTTAAAAATCATTATTCAATAATTTTTCTTATAAATTATATATTTAAAATTTCCTGTTTATAAATATCTTTGTTTTAATTATATAAATTTAATATTATAGATTACATTATTTAACATTATTAAAATCAAGCTGTATTCTTCAATTTAGAAATTAATTATATCTAATAATATAATATAATATTTCAATAAAATTCTGACTCATTATTGTGGGAAAGTCAATGTAAAAAACACTTTGATAATGTAGTAGACACACGTAATCTTTTTTCGGATAATTATTTATTCTGATTTCTTTCTCTTATTAATTTATTTTAATTATATTATTATTCATGAACTTTTGTTTAAAATTCACTGATTTTTGTACATTGTATCATCTTTTTTTATTAAGAAAAATTTTTCTATGATGTATTTGGAAAAGAAACAATTTTGGATTCGATCCAAGTTTGTTACATTTTTTCCGTTTTTAATATTTTTCTTAAAATTTTAGACAATTAAGTAAAAATTTTTGAAGTTTTTATTTATTCTTCCATATAAATAAATAAAACTTTGTATTAAGGATATTTTAAAAATTATTTATAAAAGGTTTTGGTTGAAATATATTTTAAAAAGGAAAACATTAAAAGTTAAAATACTAAAGAAAACATTACAAAATTATAAAAAAGTTTAATAATCAAGAGTGATTTCAAAAATAAATATTTAATGTTAATAATATTTAATAATAATGTTATAATATTAATAATAATATAAAAATAATATTTAAATTACACTATTAAAGTATAATTAATTATAAAGTTAATCAAACTTATAAATTTACTGATCCTGATATTTAATTGGAATAAGATTATGATAAAATGGTGAAAATAAGTATACTGATTCTGAAAAATTAGACCTCTTCATAGAAACATGATTTTTAAGAACTTATTAATCGACAATGAAGCATGGTGCGAAATACACACCAAGAAATCATAAAATTTTCAGCTGATACTTCTTTGAAATGAGGAAAAATAAAAAAGGTATATTTCAAAAAACTTTGATGAAAGATATGCTGTGTTAAATTCTGACCTCTAAAATTATCAAAGTTTATTAGACCTATTAAAAAATTTTTATAAACTGTAAGAAATATATAATCGAAATAATCAGCAAATCAGCAAAAAATCAATTAGTCGTTGAAAATTAAACCAATTTGGCCTCTGATGCAATGAATCTTAAGTTGAAGAAATAAATATATTCAAAAAATAAAACAAACGATGTCGGATAAATAAAAAAATATCTTAGAAAGACCCAATTTTAAATTTTAAATACCAACTTTATGGAGAAAAGTGAATCTTGTATTAATTCAAATACAGAATGTTTATTATGTATGTTAACATACTTTCTTTTGAAATAACAATTGGTACAATTTAGATAATTATAATTTGTTTATTCACAAAATTAAAAAAGCTTATTAAAAGTTTAATAATTAACTTAAATAATTTTAAAATATTTGGTTCTTTGTTTTTCGATGGAGGAAATATTCAAATTGTTCTGTGAAATGCCAAATTTGAAAAATTTCAGGAACTAATCAGGTGGTAGTTAGTTTCTCATTATAAAACCAAGTAGCCAAATGAAAAAAAATATTTGGAAAGTTTATAACACTGGCAATGCGCATGTAAAAATAAAATCTGATCGATATCGTTCAATTTAAAAAAAAGAAGTATTCAGAGCTCAAGAAATGGTTGAAAATTTAAAGAAATTTTTTTATTCCATAGTTACTACAATGTAATTTAATAAATCGACCTTCTTACTTGAGCTCAGCGAGATAAATTGATCAAAGAATGGAGTTTTGTGCAACACTATTTATCAAATTCAAAAATAATTCTTTATTGGTTAATAATATTATGATCTTACGAAATTAACATAAACAGAATGATTAACTACCATAATTGTTGCTATTGAATCTACTTTTACTCTAATAAAACAATTCTTTTTCGTAAGTCTAAGCTTGGAGTAACAGTTTAGTGCGGTTTAACTTGAGATGATGTTACTAGGTCATACCTTTTTAAAGATATGATAACTTTCGAATTATACATTAAAATGCTGAACGACTGTTTATGGTCTAGAGTAACAAAGAATCATAAGTATTTAAAACAAGATGCGGCAGTACTACACTATTTACATATGATCAGAAATTGGATGGTTAGAAAGTATTCAAATTTCTGGTTTGAAAATCGAGTCTTCTCTTCGTTCATCAAATAAAATTCAGTTAAACTTCTTGTGATGGTATCTAAAGCATTTACATTCATTGAGCTAGAGGACAGAATCAATCATGCCTATAGAGAGATAAAAATTTGAATGTGCCCGTTAGCATGCCTAAATGTAATGTCTCAATTAAAACATTCGTTAACTATAAGCGGGCGTCATGTATAATTAAATGTTATAATTTCTTTAAATGAAAGTCATTCCATAAAAGTGTGGCCGACTTCATATCTTTGTCGTTTATTAAAATATTTGAAATGAAAGTTTGTTTACATTCATAATAAACCCCGGGTATGCGCTTATTATTATGTTTTGTAAATTTATTAATCTCACCATTATTGAAATTTCCGTATATTAATATTATCAAGGAATTGTTTTATTTTATAGTCTACATTAATAATATCAGAATCATCTTAAGGCATTAAAATAAAAATTATCTTTTTAATAATCATACAAAACTAAAGTTTCATCATCATGATCCAGACTTTTAGAACATTGATAAAATTATACTTTGCTGCTTGGTATATTCACGAGTGTCAAAAGACACGGAAAAATAGCCTGGGGCTGAGATATAAAATCTTTTATGTGGAACAAGGAAAAGAAATCATGTGTCATCAATGCGGAACACGTTCCGAACCACTGCCTTTTAAAACCATTTCACCCATCTGCAAAACATAACCATGTTCTCTCATTTTATATATGTATAGATCTCTAAGAGACTGTATATCATGTTGAAATGGATAACTTCGTCCGGACTTGATCGTACGTCTGATGCATCGGATCATGGGATCTCAAGAACGAAGCGGTATTAAGAAAAAGATGACTGAGAGAGTTCAACATTCAAAAATTGGCCACTCATTCGTTGATATCAGCAATAACTCAGTCATGTGATTTTAGTCTTCTCCTGTCTCCAAATTACAAAACTCCGCTCCTTTAACTTTTCCTTTTAATCCTTATATACTATCATACACATCGCTTGACTAAACTTATATTTTCTTTATCTATCTACAAGTAAAAAATAATATATAACAAATACAAATTATTGATTTTATTATTTTAATTACAACCTTTTTCTTTTCTGTATATACATTTTTTTTCTTAAGCTCTCTTAAATTTTAGTAATTTTCCATGATTTATTAAAAAAAATTTTAACTCTAAAGTAAAATATCTTTTGAATTAATTTAACCCTTAAGAATGATTTTTTTAACTCTTAACAAAAAAATAACGAAGAAAAATCTTATTGTGATACAAAATAAATGCTTATTTTTTTCTTACTGTACTTAAACTGTTAAAACATTTTTAAGTCTTTAGATCCTTCTAACTATTCTTAAAAATGTAATGATAAGACTAAAAAATTTTGAATTTTCAATATCTGGACGTAAAATATATATTTCCGAATTAAAAATTATATTATTGATTTTACATTTTAATATTAATTTTTTATTAATTTTCACTTTATTTTCGAACCATAAATTTGAGGAAAATTTGATTGAAATTAATTAATTTGTTTATCTATTTGGTAAAATATTAAAAAATCTTTTGATCTTAAAATCTATAAAATTATACCATATCATAAACTAAGGGATCGATTTAGCGATTTTTAAAATATGTTAAAATAAAATGGAATTTAACGATAATTGATTATTTACTTAAATATGTAAAAAATATTATAAATATATAAATATATAAAAAAAATAAATAAATATGTTAAAAAATATTTATTAGTATTTTTATTTAATAAAAAAAAACAATTCCCAGATATTTTTTTAAATAAAGAGAAAATTTGTAAATAAAATAGAAAACATTGAGTTAACTAAAATAAAACTAAAAACAAGTAATCTTTATTGTATGTAATAATTTGAAAATTTATATTTACTATGAAAAAGTATTCAAATTAATAAATATATTATTAATTTTTATTCAAATTTTGCCTTTATTTTTATTTTAGAAAAAAATTTGTATCACCATTGGAATTTTTTCAACTTGGGTTTTTTAGTAACCCAACTGTCAAATTACCGGACGGGCTTTGAAGTCAAATTTTTTCTCATTAATAATATTAGCATTTTATAATTATTTAATAATTATATTAGTTAAGATTCCAAGATTAATTAAGTTCACTGTTAAGTGATATTCTCGATTCATTCATAAAATTAATCTTAGGGAAAAGCTATTATTATAGTGAAATTGAAAATTTAATAATATAATTTTTATAAAATAATAAATTACTATTATTTAATTGATTTTTCTTAAAATTTGCCTGAAAATAAAACGTCTTCATACTGTTTCCTTTGTAAATAAATCTCTTCTTGAAATTAATTTGTTATACGAATAATTTTTCTAAAAACTGTTTTTTATTTTATCAAATCTTTATTAAAAATAGATATAATCAATTTTATTTTTGATTTCTTTGTAATGAAAAGTTATAGTCAATAATTGTGAGGTTCTCAAAATATGCAGGTTTGCAAATCGGGTGACACCACATCCAACGTCGACCCGACTACGGATGGGTATCCGTGTTTGATGAAGATGACTGGGAAGAACTCTTGAATCCCATTTGTCTCAGTCAATCTGTCAATTAGTTGCTGAATTTGGTTCCTCTAAGTCTACCATACAATGAAATCCTCATTCTATTGGCAAAAATATAGAGCTCCTCAAATCGACCTATATGAAATAATCGACTTTAAATTTATAAATCATTCTTAAAGAACCTATTGGACGACCACTCTCTTAAAAGGACTGTGGCCATGGTTGAAAAGTGGGTATTATTTAATAAATCAAACAGAAAATATCAATGGTTATCTACATATGAGCCACATTTTTCTTGTCCTAATATATTTCGGTTTGGTAAAAAGGTCATGTCCGTTTATTAAAACCCTGCTTTGAGCTTCTGTCAGGTGATAATAGTTTAAATTCGGACATTTATTCAGCACAATTGAAGAGATTGAATGAAGTTATGACAAAAAATATGCTTCTTTAATCAATCTGAAGATAATTTTTAAAAGCGGATAACAAAATTTAACTATAACCACATCTGCCGTCCTCACCAGATGTAGCAGCTTCTGACATTCATTTGTTTCTCTCATTGTCAGATTTTCTACGAGAAGGATGCTTTGATAATGAAGAAGCTCTTTCAAGGAACTAGCTAGGTTTTTTACTCCAGGCCTGTAGAATAGTATAAAAGGGAGATTCAAATGATAGCCAAGCGTCAGACTCTGTCTGTTAAAACGATGAATTTAATTTTGTTCGTGAATTTTGTCTTGAAAAATGAAAACTCTCTGTTGAAACATTTCAACAAGAAGTGTCATTTATTATGGTACAATACAAATAATAATAATGTTATTTTCAACAAATTTTTTCAAACCATGGGAGTCCTATATTAATATATATAATAAATAAATAAATACATTAAATAAATATTAACTGATTAAATTATATTATTTATTTACACAATTAATAAGATATTTTAAATATATATTCAGTAATTGCAAAAAGTATTCGTACGATCACCTTTTTCATAATAAAACTTAGATTTAGAAAAGATAAAGAAACTTATGAAATGAAACACAGTATTTATATGTAGTACTGATGTAATGCATTGCAACCAACAAAACATTTGATAAAATTTAATTATCAAACAATATTT
>JBBMKC010081145.1:0-17041 GCA_037834085.1 Bipalium vagum | reverse complement strand
AAATATAGTAATAATGAAGCAGTAAAACAATTTCAATTTATTAAAAAAACGCTAATAACTTTTGACTCAACCTGGTAAATCTTAATAAATAAATTTAGAACTGATTTTACAGGAATATATGTTCATACTCGACGATATTCTGTACATTTTTCTAAGGAAACTATTAAAAAAATAATTTGATATTATTTTTTTTCAAAATAAAATAATTGTATAACATTGCTTTTCTAAATTCACTTTTTTTCTTTATTTCATTATTATGTTTCACAATAATGTTTTAATTGAAATTTTAGAATTTTCTTTTTCAAATAAAACAAGTTCAGATGGAAATATATTAAAACAAATAAACGAGATTTAAGCAAAACATCTGTACTAATAATCCCGATCATTTCCAATTTATATCATTTAATGAATTTTTAAAATTTTTTTGATTCGATAAAAATATAACTGTTTTTTTTAATTTAATTTTTGTTTATTTTGTGTAATTATTTCAAATATATAATGATATTTTGTTAAAACTGACGGTTTAAAAAACAAACACGTTCATTATATATTATATAAACAAGTTCAATACATTTGATAATAATATTACATGAAAGATTTTGGGATTTGGCAAGGATTTTATTTTTCAAGATGCCATAACTTGACGATATAGTAAATAAAGGGACAGAACTGATGAATAAATCGGTCTCATTATTTGGCTTGATTTCGTATAAACTGAAAATAAAATTTGTCAAATAAAATTTTAATAAAAATAAATTATTTTTAAATTCACTCTAGACATAAATATTAGCGAAACCTTTAAAATTGATAATTAATCAATCTATTTCTTAAATTATTATGTGTTTATTAAATAATAATATTTATAATTTTCTCAAATATTTATAATTCTTATTGGTTGAATTTAATCAGATTTTAATATACGTGATAAGATTAAAAAGTACTTAGACTCTACTATTGAAGTCAACTCAACAATTTTTATTTAACAATGCGTAAAGATCTCATTTCTCGACACAACCACTGCTTACATTGATTTTTTTTCACATTGGTCGACAATTCCATGGAAGCCTATTTCAAAGAAAATTTGATTTTTCTCCAAGAAGAATTTCTTCAGGTGAATCTTTATATCATTCTTTGAAACAAATTTATGTCCTTGCACGTTTCTTAAGATGATTTTCTTCAACAGCCAAAAATCACTATTAGGAAGATCTAGATTGTATGGAGGATGATTCACCTGTACATGCCGAAGTTTTACTAATGTATCTCTTACATTTTTGAATTTGTGAATGAAAGCATTATCATGAATTAAAAGAAGCTCTGGATGCTCTGAGTTTTAAGTATGAGATTATTGTAGTATTGAAATTTAAGAAGACAAAAATTCCTTTCACAGGCCATTTTATTTCTGTTCATTACCTTAGTTGTTAAGAATCCATGAATGAATCTGATCCATAACTTTCCGATTTCCATTTGCTCAAGAAGCAGGTTTTTTGGCATATATATTGAGCCTCTCAGAGAGGCGTGTTTGAGTAATTCTTCTTTTATTTGTTACAATATCTTAAAATTTTTTAATTTCTTCAATAATTTTGACAGGTCTCCAACATTTGATTTCATCGAAAAAACTTTTTTCGGATCCAGTTATAAATGGTCGCCTGATGGGGGTTCTTCACCATGTATCTCTTGAAACTGATTAATAACTTCTTTCTTAACAGATCCTTTGAGAAATAAAAAAAACATGCCACACTGCGAAGTTCCACATTTTCAAACAATTTATTTAAATTAGTTTAATCTAATGCAAACAAAAATTAAAATATTAGTCTATCATTCCATAGTTATATAAGATTATTATTTTAAGTGCAATTTTTTTATCGAAGTATATTCAATAAATGTGATAGAGTCTACATCGTTTTAAGCCTTACCACTTACTCAGAAATTAACTGATCTATTGATTTTATTTGGAATAATTAAGCCATTCACGTTTATATGAAATTAATTTATATAATATATTAAATTCTAAAAATATTGAATTTGGCAATTTGATGATTATAATAATAATTTTATAAAATAGTTACAATTTTTGTGTTTTTCAATAAATATTGACTAAAATATTTTCTTTAAAAACTCTTAATTTATGAATTTAAAAATGAAAATTATTTTAAAATTTAACTTTTACATACACAATATACAATCTGTAATTCTTCTTATGATTATGATCATGATTTTTATTATTATGATTACTATTAATAACTTTTAAAATATTATTTTAACTTTAATATTTAAATAAATTTGATGATAATAATATAAATAATTATTTTTCAAGTCATAAGTTATTTGTTTAAATGTTTCAACTTATCTCTTCCGCTCTGTTTTAATTTGATATCATTATTATCATTCTTACATCGTTTCCATCATGTCTACAAATTTAAAGATATCTCTTTATATTTTTGAATATATCGAAATAATTTTCTCAATGAAATTTAATAAGCAAAACATTGATTTGAGTCTATTTTATTTATTCTTTCTTCTGAATTCTTAAATTTCTTTTATTCAAATTGTTTTTTTAACTAAAATAATTATTTTATTATTTTATAACTACGCTGTTTCATAATTTTTGATTGATTTATTCATTCACTTAATTACATAAAGCTTATTATTATAAAAATTAAAAAATTTTTACATAATAATATTTTTTTCTTAAATTAATCCATTCTGTACAGTGTTTTGAGAAGAAATCAACTCAGATTCTTATGATCAATTGGATAAAAACATTCTTATAAGACCGGTGTTGAAGAAGCAGAAATATCATTTTTCATCAGGACAAAGCACCAGCTCACAAAAGTGCATTAACAATGACATACGAGGGTGAATCAAAAAGTTCCCGGAATGATGCTGACATTTTCACAAATAAATAGATAGGAATTAAAAAATTGATTATATGCATTCATTACTCTTCTAACTAATATAATACAAAATCTTATTATAATTCATTTTTTATAGAAATGGTTTAGAACGCTGGCGACACCGTATGGAAAAGTGTTATGAGTTAGATGGTTCATATGTAGAAAAATAAATTTGTATTATGTACTTTGTTTTGATTTTTATGATTATTCCGGTAACTTTTTGATTCATCCTCGTAGTTGAACCAATTAAATTATAAACTGATTAAACATCCACCATATTCGCCAGATTTCACACCGCGATGATCATTGACCTTCATAACATTTAAGGGTCTCATCTTCATAGCAAAATAAATGAAAAACTTACAAATATTATACCAATAACATTGAATCTGTTCGTGCTGGTAAAAAATTTATAAAAAAGAAGACAATACTGTTAAAAATATAGAAATATGTAATATCGAAGATTTTTGGTGTTTCTGTAAACAAACGTATATAGGCAGAGTTGAGAAGCTGCAACTACTGACAAACTTATTTCTTATTATCAGTTCTCCTGTGACAAGTTTTTTGTATGCATTAAATTAATGTTCTACAGCAGTTGTAGAACATTACTTAGGAGACTTTTCTGAAATGTGCTGTAAACATGGAATTGAATTAATAAATAAAAAAAGGACTAAGACTATTGATTGTCAGGAAAGTATTTTGATAAATAAATGTGTTTTTGATGTATTTTCTCATTTTATCAATCTGAGATTTCGCAGTTTTCAGGCAACCTGTATTTTGAAAATTCGTTAGAATGTTTAATTAATAACCAAAAGTAATTATAAATCAAAGTAAGGTATCGAATGCTTATATAACTTAAAATGAAAAATATCTAATGGCGAAATTAATTTGGTTGATTGGTAAATGAAAATTTCTATTAATATATAATATAATAATTATAATAATAATATAAATAATTATAGTATATTCGGTATATTTTGAGAAATTAATGTATAACATTTTAAATGTAAATGTGTATTATTTTTTAATGATTCTCGTTATTCTTTATTTAATTTATAAAAGAAAATATTGTTTACAAACTATAAAGATCAAAGCTCAAAGGCTAAACATTTCAATCATATGAAAAGTTTTAAGCGAAAACGATATGAAATAAAGTAAATTTTAATATGGTTGCATCTTTGTATTATACCTTAAATATTTGTATCGGTCACCTGTTGTTTTAATTAATTAATTAAAATCGAAATTTAATTAGAAGAAAAAACAGCGTAAAGAATTATATGATTACATTTTAAAATGAATTTAATTTGTTATTCTATTTTTTGTTTTAATGTATTACTTCAATTATTCTTGAAACTTTATTTTCTGTAGGTTTTACATCATAAGAATCAATGAATTTTACTTTGGTAATACGTCTTTTAACAATTTTAGTTAAAGTTTTCACAAAACCACAACGTTTATCATACTGAATGTTTTAATGTGTTGATTTAATTTTTTCAACAGACAAAGATTATATATTAAGTTACATTAAAATAATAATAATAATAATAATAATAATAATAATAATAATAATAATAATAATAATAATAATAATAGTTATTATTAATACATATTTAATATATTTTAAATTTAATTTCTAAATCATTTAATAAAGTTTTAATATTTTAGGGATATGGTAAAGGAAAATTAATTTAAATTACCAAATAATTTGATGTTCCTAATTGATATTAAAAATTTTTAAAAATACATTTAAGAAAAGAAAATATAAATAAATTTGACTTGATTTTAAAGTTCATTTATTTATTCAAATTTGGAGTTGAAATTAAAAGAATTATTGAGCAACGAATGAGACGTGCTGACAAAAGCAATAATGAAAAACTAATTTCAAAATCGACCAAGGGGTTAAGTGAAACTACGACGTAAAAGACAATCAATAATTATCTTTCAGGGGAATCCTCAGACAACAAAAGGAGAAAAGACTTGAAAGTGACATATTGCATGGAATAATGATAAATATCTCTCCATTTGTAAATAATTTGTTTTAAACGAAGAAATATTTTTTTTCCAAGGCAATGTTTTCAGTACTAAATAGATTTGAGTAATACTTTCTCAAGGAAAACGACATTAGAACATTGTTTCGCATGGTTTCAAGTCCAAGTTGCCAAGCTGCATTAAGGAAAAGATTCATTACAAATTCAGTCTAATCTGTCTAAAATGAGGGCCAATCTACTTTTAATTTCCCCTAATACCTCTAATCACAACTGAGTCACTTAAAATATTATGGCAATAAAAATTTAATATTTTCTCTTTCTTTTATTTTCTAACCACAGAAATGAAGAATTTATTCTTTTTTTTAATGGGTCTCTTAGCAGATTAATGCATTCTGAATAACTGAAAGATCCTCAAATCCTAAGAAATCAATCAAAACCCTTACAAAGTACAAATAAGGTGACTGTGATATTAATTAGTTAAAAATAATGATTAACTTCTGGTGGTAATTAACAACTATTATTAAAAATATTATCATAAAATAAAATGAATGATAATTGACGGAAGATAAATGGAATAAAAATAATAAAAAATAATAAAAAATAATAAAAATTAATAAAAATAATTTAATTTGAATAAACCGAATATTTCTAGAGAAAAAATTCAAATGATTATTCAATGCATTATTCATTTATATTATTAAATTATTTTTCATAAAAAGTAAAAAATTAAAAATTATTTATTTTTTAAAAATATTTTATACCAACCTTAGAGATGAATCTAAATGACAAAACTTGAAATTTATTACAATATTAATGAAAATCAATTTCCATTAATAAAATTGAATCAATATTTGCAAAAAATACTTTCACGAAAGTTATGAAATTTTTAAGAAAAGAAATTTGTGTAAATATTGTGAGTAATAAAGAAAATAATTACTTTGACACTAAAATATAAATAAAAAGATCTTAATAATCAAAATAAATATTTTCAAAGAAATGTTAAGAAATTTATATTTAAATAAAAAATTAATTATAATTTATACAAAAGATCATGTCATTGGTTTATAAAATTAATAATTATTATTAATAATAAAATAAAAAAATTTACTTTAATAAGAAAATATTAAAAAATTGTTTAACAAGCAAATAATAACAATTCTAAAAAGCCATTAAGGTATTATAATATAATAATATCATTTTGATAATATTTGCTAAACGATTAATGGGTTAAGGTCATGGCTCTGTGTTTCGGATTAATTAATATTAATTAATTAAGATAAATATATTTTATGTTGTACATTAATTTTGTTGAGCAGAAAAAACACTAATTGATTAATTTATTTTTTAATATCAATATAATCTTCAGGATACGTAGTAACAATAAATACAATAATAAATATTATTATTTATTGCAATAATTTTATAATTGAATAAAAATTATAACAATATTTATTAAACAAAGTTAATTATTATAACAATTAATATATTTATTTCTTTTTAATAATATGAGAAATTCATTTTTCTTTGGGAAAGTTGTTTTTGAAAGGGTTCTGATTGAGAAAATATAAATAAAATAATAATAAAAATCAAATATAATTTTATTTATTATTTATTTCAGAATAATAATGTTTGAATTACCTAAAATAGAAAATATTAAGAAAAAATATAATTAAAAATATATAAAAATTATATATAAATATATAATCATAAATAAAGATTTTATATTATAGATTACACATGTCATTTTTTTTATAAAATTATTTTAATGCTTTTGAGATTCTTTCAAAAAATAGTCTAAATCCTTTATTCTTTTGAAGGTTAAGACTTCATCTTAATATTTTATTAACAATTTTCCTCTTTTTACAAATTATATTTTTTACACAATATTTTGTTTTTCGGAAATTAAAATGGTAAGTTGATATGTAAAAGATGAATAGAACTGAGGGAAATTAAACATGATTAATGTGAAAAATAAAAAAGAGAATATTTTTCATGTTAAAGATAAATTTAAAAATATTAATTATTAATACTAAAAGAAATCTATTTTAACATACATTCTTCCGAATACCCAAATGTAGGTAAAAGAATTGTTGTGGGGAAGCTTTCGATAATTTCTCCATCAACCGTTATTCCTAGGCTTTGTATTTTTACTACATAAAGCTGATTTCTCGTCAAGTTTCTTAATAGCAGTCTGGTGATGTTCTAAAGGGATTTAATTAACCTATGGGTAATACATTATCCGTAAATATACGCTATGAACTATTCTGACATCTGACTGATCAAAGTCGACAATAGGATTAAATCCTCCTGATCCCAAATAATGTTCAATTCGAACTGGTTCAAACTTTCTGGGAGCCCAAGAAATTCGGTATTTAGTAACATCAAGATTTCTGTTTTTTGTTGAAATCAGATAGGATGGTTTCCAGGATATCTTGTAAGTCATTGAATCAACATCTATCAGAGAGGACCTTGGTTCTTTTGGGGATGGTAACGTCAAATCTGGGTTGATAATTACCAAATAAATATAAAATATTAGATCAAATCAAAATTATCAATAAAGAGAGATTTTATTACAAAGATTTTGTAATTTTATAGACATAAGAATAAAAATACAATCAAAATTAATTCAGACTATTTATTGATTAAAAGACTATTTATTTATTTTATTTATTAATTAAAATAATTTTTATTAATCTCACCTTCTTTTTGACAATATTTCGATTGATATGGATTATTATTATTACAGGGAGGTGTACAAAAGCACAGATGATATGTAACATTGGGTATGTTTGGCGTCATCTGAGTGATTTCGACTGCGTATCTACAATTGAATCTCAGGTTTGACAATAAGATTTGCGTTGTCTGGAAAAATATAAATAAAACCGTAACTATAAAGGATTATATTTTAAGAATTCTAAACTTGTTTATACAATTTTCTAAACCTATGGAGGGATTTCGATAAATTTTCGTTCTTCAAATTTATACAAACCTCCGGATAGTTTTCAACCCAATAATCTTAATGAAAAAAATTAATTAATTACGTTTTTTTATTTTGTGAAAATATCTGTTTTGAAAATTGATAATTAAAAATATTTTTTTCATATTTCTAAGGTTTTCCTTTGCTTTATCAAAATTATTTTTTAAATATTAAAATACAATGTACAAAATACAACAGAAAATTTATGTGGATCTCTCCTTGATGTGACGAAAGCAAATAACATCTAAAGTAGTATTTACCAAAGATTGGTAGATGTAGATTCTGTTTTAGATGTCAAAGAGCTCAGAACACTTATTTGTTACCGATTCGCTTGATGTCATTCAACTATTTTGTATTACCCTTATATTTTCTTCCAAAGGCTTCCAATTATTTTGACACAGCAACCAATCAGATTTAAATCACATCTTGAGAGATAATATTTCTTTTTAGTTTTATTTCCAATGACAAATACACAATATTTATAATAATAGTTAATTTATAATAAAGGGATGGGAACTATTTCCCATACTCATATATCATTCCTAAAGGTTTGACTCAATTTGCGAAAGTTATGTGAGCACTCAAGTGTGACAAATATTTTTTTATACCAATCAAGTTATAAAATCAATATAACATGAGGTATTATTTCAATACAACTTTATAAATAATTTTTTAACATTTAAGATATGAACATAAAAAATAATTTATTGCGTGTCATGCTTTATGAGTTATAAAAAGGCATGTACATTTGAGTCACATGTAAAAACATTAAAAGCGTTTATTTGATGCTGCCTCGTTTCTTCGAACTATTAAATGATGATTTTCAAGATTGGGAAGTTAGTTGAGATGACCAGCCTTACGATATCCCCCGCCAGATGTCTGACTGTTATCTGTTCCGATCTTTACACAATAGTTTAAGGGGTAAGATGTTTTATTCTAATGAAACTATGGAAGCAAATATAACGGATTTTTTCCAAGGTATGTGTACTTTCAAGGCATTTTTATCAGCATGAGTTCGAACAACTTGTAGAACATTGGAAAATACTTATATAGAGGAATAATGGTTATGTAATGAATTAATAAAGTTATTTCATTTAATTTTATTCTTTCTAATTCTTCTTTGAAAATCAGGCCGGAAGTTTTGCAACGATCTTATATATTCACAACACCTTAAACATTATTTACTAATTAATTTTTAGGAAATGCTTTTTCTTATTGATAAATATTCTCTAATATTTTCAAAATCATTTTTACACTTTTTACAAAATATTAATTATATTAATTTTGGAATATATATATGCTAATTCAACATATGGCCTGAGGGTTCTATCAAAATCGATAATCAGCATGCATAAAAAAAGAAAATTAATTAAAATTGACAGAAATAATATTAAATTTAAAAACTGAAAATGCTTTTAGGCCAGAATTAATATTTGAGAAATATTTGACAAAATATTTCATATATTTTTGGTAAATCTAAAGTAGTAGAAGAATGTTGACTACAGAAGTCTCGGAGAATAAGTAATACATGTCGCCTTTTAATTTACCAAAATTGAGAAGACAGAAAGATGTGAAATTAGGATGCATTAATTATATATTAAATATAATATTAAAATGAAATATGTTTTAGTCTGCATTTTCTTTAAAATTCTGTTTTTAATCTCCACAAACTTTGTAATTAAATTTATGGATTATATTAAATTTATATTTTATTTATTTATTAAGCGAATATATTTTCAAAAAATTAATTATCTGCAAATATATTGAAAATAATAATTAAAAGATAAAATAAAATAAAGATAATATCAGAAAATTTTTCTATAAATCTCTAAAAAAAATATTAATTACCATAAAAGCAAATGCAGAAGAGCTGTTTCAAAATATATTAATAAAATAAATATGAAAATATGACATCAGATTTTCTGTAATATTAATAAATATTTTCGTTCAAGTGGCAAATTTTATCTCAAAACAAATTGATAAACAAAAATGCTAACCTATGGGCTAATTAAAGCTGAAAGTCTATTTAATTGATATCAATAATTTTATTCGATATTTTATTGATTTTCTTATTTTATAAGATTTTTTATTTTTCATTAATTCCGAGAACAAATTTGTCAATATTATTTTTCAATAAAAATAATTAAAACAGTGAAATATTTTCTGGTTGAAAAAGATTGCACAGAAAAAATAATTAATATCTCAATAAATAAAAAAAATTTTACGTGGTTCTTTCAAAACGTTTCTGGACAAGCATGTTAATTTTCAAAGGATTTGTATATCATTTAAAACTATCAATGTGTGGTAGGTACTATGAAGAAATTAATTCGTGGAATGATGTTTGAATCCTTAGATGACTTAGAACTTTCACACTTCTTTTGATGAGCTTCTTATGAATATTTACCATGATGCATTACTGTGCGGTGGACAAAATTTATTGTTGCAGATAGCAACTGGTTTGAGAATGTATAATGTTGTACTTTTAAAAAAAATATTTAATATTTACAATCTTGTCTTTTAAATATGCTAGCCCGGAAACATTTTGAACTAACAATGTATTTCAAAGCAGTTATAGAACATTTTCAATATACTGGTGTGACTTAAGTCATAAAGTCATTTAAACAATTAATGATATTAAGACTTTAAAATGTACTATCAAGTTAAATTTCGCAACGTTATTCATTTTTGATTCTGACTACAAACATTTTTTGTAAACCACATGAAGCAGATGAAATTGAAGATCCATTCAAGATCCAGTCAATTGCTGAGAAAAAAACTGTGCTGGTTTCATAAACGTACAAAATCATATTGTAGAAGAGAAAACAGAAGAAATTTCTAATAAAAAAACTTTTGATAACTAAATCTCTAGTGTTTTAAAATTTTTTAAAATGATATATCATAATGAAATATCTGAAGGGTTCGTTTTTTACAATAATAATCTATAAAAATATAATATTTAATAATATACAAAAATATCTAATGAATATAATATATATCGAATAAGTAAATTTTTTTTAATAGTTAAATTTTATTCTTATAAAATTGGCTGAAGAAGATCTGAAAGAAGAGATCGAAACGTTTCAAGATAATATTATAAATAAATTTGCGTGTTCGAAAATGTTTTTTAAAAAGCGTGTACTTGAAAAATAAAAAATTATTGTCCACTAGTTTAAAAAAAATATATAATATAATAATAATATATAATATCAATTATTTCACTTTACAGGAAATTTATTTTGGTAGTTTATCTTTAATGATTTTCAGCTCTGAACAATCTTATAATTTATCATAAATTTAATAAAAATATGTAAGAGTTTATCACCCTTTCTATGATTAATGTAAATTCTCATTTGTAACAACAGCATAATATCAGTACTTATCAATTATTTAATAAACAAGCTGATATTTTTAGAATAATTTCATTATATCTACGGTTTTAGGATCTGGTGAATGTCAATCATGCAAGGTAATTAAGTACTCAAGGATCAAATTGATATTATATATAAACAAAAAATACAAAATCAGTCTCAAACCCTAAGTCTCAGACTGTTGAAATAAGAAAAAAATAATAAAACACATTTCTATTTTTTTAAACAGGAGATTTAAATTTCTCAAAAATATTGTTTATATTTATTTTATAAATATAAAAATAAATATATTCAGATTCCCAGTGATCAAAGGGGAATTAAAACTATTAGTAAAATAATTAATTATTTTAATAGTTTATTGATTTTAATTTCAATTTTCATTATTTATTTTCATCTGGAAACAAAAAAATCAATAAAATTATTAAATATCTTAAATTATTATTAACATCCACTAATTATTTATTTCTACAATTTTTACTGTGGAAAGACTTCACAGAGGTTTTCATCACACTTCAAAATTTCGGCCGTCAAATGAATATTTGAAAGGGAAACAATGAACGTTTTATTCTTTCGTTAAACAATGGCTGATGTTATATTTATAGTGAGAAATTCTTCAGAGCTCTTAATTAAAGTATTTTCCATTTCACACCCGTTAATTCACTTGAAAAGCGAAGTAAATTAATTTCGTTCTGCTCAAAGGAAAATTTTCCTAAATTAATTATATTAACAATTAATTATATCATATTAATTATCTCTTTTATGGTAATTTCTCGATGGCCGTTGAAATTATTAATAATTTATAAATTTTGTAATGAACCAATATTAATGAAAATAGTTTTGTGAATTATTTTCGAGGTTAATGAAAAATATTATTTAGTATTATAATTAAAGTAATAATTAATAATAATAATAATAAAAAAAAAATAATAATAATAAATAATAATAATAATAAATAATAATAATAATAAATAATAATAATAATAATAATAATAAAAATAATAATAATAATATAGTAATAAAAAAAATAATGTAATAATAATTAAAAAATAATTTTAATAAAAATAAATTCTACCTAATGTTTTGTGCATTTCGATCACCGCCTGCAGATTTTTCGTTGAGGTGTTAAGGTGTCGGACTTTTGGTTCTTTCGAATGCAGGCTATTATCGGGGCAAGAACATTGTTTGGGTTTCACATTTCCTTGTACTGTCAAATGAGCAATTTTTTTAATTAAACTTGGATAATTAGAATGTATTGAATAATTTAAAATGAAGTGAAATGTATGTGAAGATATATTTTGTATCATTTCAAAATAATTTATTATTAATTTTAATTCTTACATTTTTCACTGTTATTTCTGTTTTTTCTAGGGAGTACTTTCTCTATACTTTTGATAGCAAATTTACCAGAGAGAAATTTATCTTTGTCTTTATAAATAGTCTTAATGAGGATAAGAACGACTTATAGAACGTTATCGTGTTGAAGAAAAAAACAAAAAAAAGTTACTAAGAAGAATCAGTTTTATATGACAATTTTACCAATTAAATCATAATAAATTTTGTCGAAAATGAATTATTAGTAGTTCGAACAATTAGTTTGGTTGAATTTTTAAAAATAAGAACCCTAATCTAAATTAACGATTATTAATTTTTTTAATTTAGAGTTTTAAAAGTTGTTAAAATTTTAATAAAAATGGCACAATAAATGTTGATAAATTTTTATAGAGTAAATATTTAATTTTTAAAAAAGGTGTGGTCCATGTTTGAAAGTTTGTTTAAGTAATCATATGTAATGAAAGTTATTATTATTGGTTTAATTTTATATTGTTATTAAAAATGACACCACAAGAATATAACTTTTATGTTTATTTAGTTAATATTAATGAAACATAATTTATTTTTGTCAATGTTATTATAAGAGGTTAACTTTTATAATTAATTAATCCGTCAACCAGCATATTTAGAAAAATTAATAATTACTAAATATTTTTTCTAACTTAAAAAAATTTATTATGTAAAATTTAAAAATTTTACAAAAATTAATTTTTTTTTAATAATTTATTAAAAAAAATTCTATAAATCATAAAACAATTATTTTTAATTTTTTCAGAAATATATATAATTTTCTGAAAATCAATTTATACTTCTTTCGGCTGGTCTGTCACATTTAATAGAATATTCTCTTGGAATTGTTGAAATAATACGATATCATGATATTTTTGTCTGTGAAAATTGTATAAAAAATAAAGTCTTTTAAAATGATTGAACCTAGAAAAAAAACATTTGCAATACCTCATCCATTGTGGTTTTTATTTCATAAAATTTAACTTTTGTCTTGAAGAAAAACCAAGAAAAAAGTGAAAAATATCATTTGATCTGAATTGTATTATTAAAAAGTCACACTAATGCTTTTTTCCCTTTTTGATGGGGAGAATGTTTTGACTGAATCATAAAATCCTTGGAACAGCTTATTATACCTCTATGGTTTTTATCTCCAGCTTTTCTCATGTCAAATTTATAAATGTCTTTTTTCATTAATAATAATGATAACTGATGAAATATAAATAATAAAACAACAAAAGAGTTTTATCCATCTCTCCATAAATATCTTTTGTTTTATCAAATCGATTTGACATCGATAACGAGACAATATTAAAAATATAATAAACGAAAAACAAATCGATTTTTTAATAATTTATCGGAAAATACAAATTTCTCTACAAAATTTCTGTTTCAGCCGAAATGGTGGCGAACGTTTCGTGATAAAGAAAGAAAAAAGCGAGGAGATAAATAAAAGGATTTTATCTGTTTGAGTCAGTTGAAATCTTAATTCGTTCTAAATTTTTAAGTTTGTTTTAATCATGACACAAACATATTTTATAAAAGAAAAGGAGTAGATTCCCTGTGGTTTTGCTTGAAATAGAAGTGTTTGTTAAATCAGATTAAATATTAATAATTTATGAATCACATAAAAATAATATTATAATAATTGAAATATTAAAATATTGTATTTGTTCAAACTTCTTTCTAATGAATTTGTAACAAATAATAACTAACAAATAAAATGAGCACTGACTTCCTTGAATTAGTGAAAAGTATTTATTTATTTTTTAAATTAATTGTGACAGTAACTTTAGATACTATTTATATTTGTGATTGAAATTATTAAGAATTACAATGGATCTATTTTTTATAATATAAAATAATAATTTGCAAAAGTTTTTAAAAAATCATTTTAATTAAAATTAAGTAAAAATTAATTTTAAAAAACTTTTTGGAAAATTTTTATTTTCATAAAATAAATACATGAAATATAATTTTTTTCAAACATAAATTTATGTAAAGATTTTGAATTGCTCTCCTTTAGTCAAATATTAAAAAATTAATTATTCAATAAATATTAATATTAATTATTAATTAATATTAATTCATTTAATATTAATGAGATAAATAAATTTGAAGGAAAATTTGTTATTTTTTTATTATTAAAGTTGATGGGAATGTTTCGCCAATTTATTTTCATAATTTAAAAATAAAAATGGAAGTTTGTTTAATGAAATATGCAAAACTCACAAAACATCACATGTCTAGTGTGATGGTCACGTGAAGACATGCTCTTCAAATACAAGTTTTAGTTGAAATAAAAATTTTTTTAATGATTTTTAAACAAAGACAAAATCTAGATTTATTGATTAATATATCAAATTATTGAGACTTATTAATAATACAATAATAAAGTGGCTTATACATTGTCGGAAACATTCCCACAAAAGTTATATTAATTAACCTAAAAACATCCCAGATTCCGGATTTTTTCGATTACATATTACAGATGTCTTTCTGAGATTATAAAATTCCTTAATTTGTTTATTACAGAAATAATTTAATTTGTTTAAGTTTACGATGCTAGAAAATCATGTTTATCCAGTTTATTGTCTAACATACAAATTAAAATTTACTTTAATATTTTGTGTAATCAGAATTATATAAAAATGAAAACATGAAAAATATAATATTTTTAAAATATTTGTAATTCATTGTTTTAATTGGTTACATATAAAGTATTACAAATAAAAATATGAAATAATATAAGATGATAAAAATTAATAAAACACATTTACCAAAAAATTTATTTATCGGATTACAATAAATGTATTAAGTATTACTTTCGGGAAGGATTTCTGTGGTATCCTTTGTGGCGGGAGTGGTAATGTACATCGTGGTTGGTATGGACAATAAATTTCCAAACCCAGGCCAATATGCTCTCACAACAATCTATGGGAATAATAAATGTTATATTTCATTGGTATTAAGGATATCAGAATTTATTAAATAACTGTTAAACCGATATTTAAAAACTTCTAATAATGGAAAATAGTAATAATATTTTTGATAAAAAAGAAAATTATAATTATAAAAATAAATAAAATGCACTTCATGTTTAAAGAAATATATTAAGTCATACAAATAAATTTAAGCAATGTGTTTTATTATTTTAATAATGTCTTCATTGATTAGGTAATTTTATGTTGTCATTATAAAGAATATATAAAAATATTAAAGAGAATTTCTTTATTTCAAACAAACTAATTTTATTAGCATCTATTACTTATCAAGATATGTTAATAATTAATAAACGGGATTAAGACAGGTGAGAATCAGGGGTTGTGATTTAAGATAATTAGAATTTCCACATATCAACATTATAAGCTTCTGATAAATAATATAAGTAATAATAATTAATTTTTTCGGACTACCAGTTTCTGCATCCCTTATTTATTAATCAAATGTTATTTAAATCAAATTAAATAAACCTAGGTCCTCTTAGTATGTCAAGTTAATGATCATATTGTTTTATTGCTAAACGAAGTTCATAATAAATTAAATATTTGCAGTCTTGTGAAACTGAAACTGAAACTTATGGATTTCAAAACTACATTGTGAGTTTATTTGAGGATCTTTACACATTATCTATTTCATTTTCAATCTTCTTTTATTAAGTCGTTTTAAGACTGTATTTTCTTCTGTTCATTTTAATATCAAATCCCAAGCTTTCTCTAACAATTTATACACACACATACACACATCTATATATATAATTTTCAACTTTGTCAAATGTGTAACCACAGATACCTTATTTTTATTAATCTTGGATATCTCACCTCTTTTTCAGTGCGGCATTTCATAATTAAACCCTTTATATATTTAGATTTGACAGTCAAAGAGTTTTCTGTGCAATTTCATTCTTGAATAAAGAAATCGCTTTCTTTAAATTTAGAAAACTATTTAGCAAAGGAAATAAATATCACATAAATATTAAAATGTGATAGACTTACCAGTAGAACTAAATTACTCTAGAAAAATAATACTGATTTTTCTTTAATAATCATTTAAAAATAATAAATTGAATTTTAATACAAAGAAACAAATAAAATTTATGTTCAACTGGAAATTTTATTTTAATATGTATTATATTTCAAAATGGGAAACATAAAATATTATAGGAAATATGAAGGGAAAAATATAGGGTTGGTGGGAAATTTACATTCATTTCAGCTTCTAGTAAGGCTGTACAGATGAAAACATTCTAATTTTTCACATTATAATAATATATACACGGATGATATTTATCTTCTTCATTTACTAAATATTATATTATAATATAATATATAATAATAATATAATATCTTTATTTATCTAGAGAAATGTTAAAATATCGGTATAATATCAGGTTGTCCACCATGAAATGACGATTTTCTGTATAATAATTTCAATGATTTATTAATCAATCAATTCTTATTATTAACATTGTTATAA
>JBBMKC010081038.1:0-17042 GCA_037834085.1 Bipalium vagum | reverse complement strand
AAGTATTTTAAAAATAAAATTTCTGGGAATTTTTCAATGATTTTCAAGTACTAATTAATTTTTTAATTAATTAATATTATTATTATTATTATTATTATTTATGCATTATTTATCATTTTTATTATTTATTTTTCCCCGGGGGGGGGTGTCTTGGTAAACCCAACACTTTTGAAAACAATAAATCAGAAGAAAAATCAGTCGCACTTAGTGCCAATTTAATTTGCGAAGTAAGTATCTAATTAGCAAGCGGAAACAATAAATATTAATAAGTTTCAAAAAAAAGATATTAATTCATCTTTTATCAAAAAAAAACAAGTGTCAGAAAAATATTTTCCACCACTAAAGGTATAATCTATTGAAATACCTCGACAATCTAGTTAAAATGCTTCTAGTTGACAAATCCTGACCAGGTCGTCTAACCATATTCAAGTTGTGGAGAATTTTCGAAAAACTTGCAATTCCTAAGTCAACCGTCTATGAACATAAAATTTACATTAAATATGAATATTAAATTATCAAGACAAAATCCACATCAGATTATAGTCGCGCAAGTAAAAAACAAATTGAAATTTGCAATCAGCTCCTTCAAAAACCAAGTTATATTCTTGTTTAGTCATTTGTAAATAAGAATTCAAAATCAAAGCAACAATAATAAATAATAATAATAATAAAGCAATTAATATATTTCATTAAATCCAATTAATTAAACAAACTTTTCAAACTTGGACCTCACCTTTTATTAAAATTAAATTACTTACTTTTTTAAAATTAAGCAACATTTATTTAAAATATTTATTTAAAAGTTTAAAAAACGTAACATAACTTTTTAAAAATTTTAAATTAAAACATTTAATAATTGTTAATTTTATGCACGAGGTCCTTATTTAAAAAAATTCAAACAAATTAATTGTTCTACTTATTTCTTATAAACCAGTTGACAAGAGATTTAGGAAAAAATTGTTAAGTGCAATGCGCTTCACAAGGAACACATCCTTTACCAGAGATAAGACTGGGTCGTTTCGGAAACAAGGTAATGTTGTGTGTTTGGTTGAATTTCGAGGTACAATATACATTGAACTTGTTCCAAGTGGCAGACATGTAGACGACTGTCTTTATCCTGAGCAAATTGATCGAGTATAAACCGTTTTGAACAATCTTTATCCAGCTTTAGTGACATAGGGCGTTTACTTTATCAGCATGATATTGGTCTGCACACAACTTTCGAGTAGCTCAACAAAATTTGAAGGAATTAGGAGAACTAGAAGTTTTACCGCATCCTGCGTACATTCCGGATATCGTACCATCAGATTACAGCTTATTCAGTTCCATGGCTGCTTTCATACGTGGTCGGCAGTTCAATACATTTAACGAGGTAGAATCGGTAAGCCAGATGTTCTTTACCTCTAAACAGAAGGAATACTATTAGAGACAAAATGAATTGCTTGCAGAACGATGAGGAGCTGTCAAAGAAAATGGTGGTTTGCATTTTGCAGAATGACGCAGTTTTGTTTTTGTAAAATCCTTTGTTAAAAAAATGTTGACTTTATGCACAAAGACTTTCCAAACAACCTAGTAGTATTGTGTTCGTAATACGCGGAGAATTAAGATAAAAGTAAAAAGGGTAAATAAAGATTTTATGAAATCTATAATAACAATAATTAATTAATTAGATTTTGATTAATCATAACTTTAATTTAGTCAAACATAAGGAAAATAACGTTCAAGCGAATTACAGTTTTGTAAACAGATGAGTCAAGAATAAACCAGAGTCAATAAGAATTAATCGTTTAATGAAAGTAATATTTTTTTCTTGTTTCTTATATTTTGTCTAATCGCGTGCAGTTCCATCAAACTAGTTTTTATCAAAGGACACTTTATTTACTCCGAAGTGATAAATTATTCTTGACTTGTAATTTTAAATTCATAAGTTAATAATTAAAATTGTTAATAATTAACAATTTATAATATTAAAAATATCTTTTTGTCAAAATACATCTTCCAAGTTAATTTTGTTTATTTTTATTTGTGGGAGCCGTAAATTTAAGCATCTAAATTATTCGCAACCAGATTTAGCAAATTAGAGTATATTTTAAGGTTAACCCTCAATTGACCTGTTGTACAATTATGAGTTATTTTGGTATAAACAACATTCATTTCGTCTGCGCTACGAGTTAAAGTTGAACGCTTCTTTTGTTTTGAAATGCGTCTTCAGGCTATAACTCTCAGAGTCGATCTACACATAGCTTCAATGTAAGACCACATGTTAAATCATATTTTATCAACGAACTATAATTTTCAAGTGAAAATTTTGTTTTATTTATATAACCTATATAAAAAAAGTTCACTAATTTAGGTTTTGTCAAATGACAAACTTCAAGTGATATAGCGTAATATTAATATAAATTTCTTTTTCTTAATTATTATATATATTAATAATAACCATGATTGCATTTTAAAGCTTTCTCGCACCGCTAGCTAAGCTGTCAATAAAATTTTTGAATCATATAAAATTGAACAAGTTTTATTTCACAATAAAAGATAATTTTGAGAAATTAAAATTTGATTAGTGTAAAAATTCTTCGAAAATGACAAATTAGTCTACATTGAATCAACCATTTGGTATTTTCTAAAATTTTAATCATAAAAATTGTCTTAAACAGTCTTTCTCAACAATAGAAACAAAACTTGCAAAGATGTCAAAACAGAAACTAAATAAAAATGTATTAAAATAAAGAATGTGACATTGCTTTAAATTGGGGAAGGTTTTCTTGTTGCCCGGTATGTGACCAGAGTAGGGCAGCTTTCCAAGACAGATTGCAAACACTTTATAATTTCTGGATAGCATTTATAGTCCTCTTCATCAGCATTATCCAAAATACTCAACAAATAAAGATCAGCAAAACTTAATTTATTTCCCAGGAAAAAAGGTCCCTCTTTTTCTTTAAGATAATTATTCAGAGCCTGAATTCAATAAAAATTAATCTTAATCTCTCATCAATTTTCAACTTTTAAAAACACTGGCATGGCTGTCTTTTTCAGGTCCCCTTTCATTATCAATTTCTTTTCTTCATCTGGTTCCATAAATATTTCGAAATACTTCACATACAAATCATATATCTGTCAATTATTTGGAAAATGAATATCAAAATAATAAATTATAAATATATACAGTATACACGGCCCGATCAATATAATAATTTTCCATATCGTCACATCCAACCAACTTAGCCTGTTTAGCAAAGTATCGAGCAATGGCTAAACTTTCATTCAGCACTGTTCCACAGGGCAATGTAACTAGCGGCAATTGACCGACCGGCGTTGTTGGTTTATATTTAGACCAATCTTCCATTTCAATTATTTCATTCTCAAATTCGATTCCTCCTACTAATAATATATATTTTATTAACTGACCTTTCCCTCTCAAATTGAAGTAGGTAATCTGAAAAAAAATAAAATACCAAATGCCGAAATTAATTAAATTAATACTTTAACTTTTTGTGACATGGAATTACTTTAAAATAATTTTATGGTTATCGTCGTATAATAAATAGTAAGTTAAGAAGGTCAAAAACCATGTCATGAACCTAAATGTCCTAAATGACACTACCAATAGATACAGACATTTACTTCGATATTTATGACTATTCAGTAATATGCAGTACTTTGTTCAAAACATGCTTCATTAAATATTTCTTTTAGGTGATACAAGGTTAGGGTTACGTAAGATTTTCTCATATTTCAATTGTGAATATTTATATAAACCAGGATGTCGCTTACTGCAATTATTTTTACTCTTTTCTGTCAGCTATTTTTATTAGGATTTGACAATAATTAATTCGAGTGATCTCATAAAATGACATA
This sequence comes from Bipalium vagum, assembly GCA_037834085.1. NCBI lineage: Eukaryota > Metazoa > Platyhelminthes > Tricladida > Geoplanidae > Bipalium > Bipalium vagum. The sequence continues at coordinate 13,181 of JBBMKC010081038.1, read as the reverse complement.
CTCCAAATATTAATTTTGACCAAGAACTTTACTTTAAAAGATCATATTTTTAAAATGAGTTAAATGAAAAATAAATATTGAAAATACTAAAATTTTATAATTGATAATAAAATTATTATTTATCATCTTAAAGTAATTGTCGATTTATAAGGAAAACGAAAAACACCTTTCAGTGGGAACTTATTGTTATTGAATTCAAGAAATCATTTTCGGTATTTCCTTTACTTGAAGGTTTTCTTAACATATACATGTAATGTTATAAACATTCTCCTTCCACAATAAAAAAATTGATTTTCATTTTGATTTTCATTGCAGATAAACAAAAACGAAACAAGCAATCTGTGAAATTATCTTACAGATTGTTTATAGGATTTATCGACAATCTAGAAATGATATTTAAACAATGATTGGTTTATTTGAAACAGTTAAAGTCAAATAACAATTACATAGCAATCCAGAAATTACTTTTATACATTAAAATTACTTAAAACCGTACACAGACTAAATATAATGTGATCTGACTATTAAACATTTAGAGATTATAAAGTGATAAGAACTTTCCGTTGTCTAGATTTTACGATTTCGCTGTCACAATCACAAAACTACATATTTCAGGTAATCTTGAATAAACATATTTTTCAATATAACACACCACCTTTCTTAGGTTTATAAATGGTTTAGTACACATTATATATAACAAAGATGACAGACAGAATCAAAGTTAAAATTAATTCAATAATCACATTAATAATGTTACTTATTTAGTTAACATATTTCAATTCAAAGGGGAAAGGTGAAATTATTCGACTTATTTTAATAGCCAGCAATGTGGATTTCGAAGATAATCGCATATCTGTGGAAGAATGGGCTAAAATGAAGCCTCTAAGTCAATGCGACCAAGTACCATTTGTCGAACTTTCACAGGGTTTGATCTTGAATGAAAGTTCAGCTATTGTACGCTTTTTTGCCAGAAAGAATGGTTTAGCAGGGTCAACAGAATTAGATGAATATAGAGTTGATAGGGCATATTCTACAGTAATTTTCTTAAAGTGGTTTTCTAATATAAAATGACCTTAGCTTGAAGAGTTGTTAGAGAAAGCTCTTAATGCTTTTTACATAAAAGACAAAACAGAAAAGGAAAACTTCAAAAACAATCTAAAAGAAGTTCATTTACCAGTTTTCCTAAAAGTATGTATCAAATGATGTTATGTATTTATGAGTTATTTTTTCCAGAGACTGACAAGATATTTAAATGAGCCTGGAGACTTTTTTCTAGGAAGTCAACCTTCATACGCTGACTTGCAATTGGTAAATGTACTAGACCATTTTGATTATCAGTTCAATGACTTTCCAAAAATTCTCAATTGTTATGATAAAGTATTGAAACATTATCCTCAATTAGCGAGTTACAAAGCCCAAAGACCAGTTACTGAATTCTAATTGATTTTTCAAAAAAACTTAAATAAATAAAGGTTAATAGCATTGAAATATTAAGTGTCTTCAGAATGTTACACTGGTCGCTAACTGTCATACTCAAATGGTTGTTAAGAATCTTCTAGAAAAATTTGTGATGTTGCACTGATGAATTATGATTGCTAAACATTTTCTGCTAAATTTTTCTCACCAATATTGCTTAGCTATTTATATAAGCTATACTGATTGAATAATTGTATAATAAATGAAGTATTAGTAGTTGAGAAGTGAACCTTACACCTGAATCTAACTTTTACTACATGTTCTATTGTGACTGGATTTCATTATATTACTTTGCTGTCTTATTTTTTGAGTACTATTAGACGAAAGGGTTGGTCCTAATTTAGAACGATTTGTTCAAGGTTTTATATCATACCTTTGTTTTATGATTTCTTTCAAATATAATAAATATAAAAAAGAAACCCATCTATTTTCTTTTCAATCATTGCATTGAAATATTTAAGTCAAAATTTTAAAAAATTGAAAAATGAGAAAAATTAAGAAGAATTGAAAAAATGTGATAAATATGGTAAATATGACTGATAGTCGTTTAATACTTAACTTTGATTTGATGAACAAGAAAGTGTTTGGGTATATTAAAGTTTTCAATTGAAAGTTCGTTTTTTCAGAATATTTTAATTTATTTATACAAAAAAACGAGGTCAATCAATTACATGTATATATTCTCCATTTTTATCTACAACCTATTCACAACGTTTGATCAAACTTTCGATGCCATTGTAGCACCAAGGACTGGGCTTTTCATTAAAGAACTGAGTCAGGGCAGTTTCGATAACATGAATTCTGTCAAACATTTTGCCACGAAGGAAATGTTGTAAAGATAAGAACAAATAGGAATTCGAAGGCGCGATGTCTTAGCGCGTCACTTAATGCGTTCTTAATGTGTCACTTTGCAATGTGATGAAAAATTTTTTTGTTTCTGTTATACAATGCAAGACATTTCACAATTAATACATCTCTCAAACAGTCAAGAATTTCGCAATGTACATCGGAATTTATTGTTTGATCCACTTCCAATAATCCAACGTGAATTGTTTCTTTTTAATCCCAAAAGACATTCAATAATACCATCTTTGGATGAAGTTCCGCTTTCGCCACTGGGATGGAGATAACCACTGATTTTCGTTATGTGGATTCTAATACATTGTTCACTTTTCATCTCCAATTATTAACCCCTTTGAAGAATGGTTCCTTTAAATGTCTAATGAATAATGACCAATGGATCTGAACTCGATTATGCCTCTGTTCTGGGATAAAATCATGAAGAGCCCAAATACTACACCTATTGCTTTTACTTATCTCTTTTACGTAGTTCTATTTATTGCTGACACTACAGTTTAATAGAACTGGTAATTCTTTTAATATTTTTATAGGATCTGTTTCGATGATAGTCTTTAACACATTATTATCCACCACAGATTGTCGATGTTCTCGTCGTTTGTTTTCCAAACTGAGATCGCTATTGCAAATCCGGTCGAACTATTTTTTGCATTTGCAAAAAAGACATCAAGTATTTCACCTGAACTTCGTTGATATTTTTGGTGTCAACGGTGTCATTTGAATCTCATTTAAACTCGCTTAGACGTTTCTAGCATAAAATGCCGAAAATGAGCGTCATTTGGGAAATTTTCATTCATTTCTAATTACGTTAAATAAATTTAATACAATTTTTTAAAAAATTATTGTTTGTCTTGACATCGATTTTTGACTTTAAATTGAATTTAAAAGTTTTGCCTATTAAGGACGATATAAACAATATTAAAACAATGGAACTAAATATTATTTTAAAAATGAGCTTTCAATTTTAAAATTCTAATATATTTCTGTTTGGACTAAATCTTCAATTTTGCTGAGTTTTAGGAGCGAAAAGAGACTTAGAGTCATTTCTCATGTTAAGTTATAAATTTTTAGTGAAAAAATTTGTTTTATTGAAAATAGATTTACAATTTATACCTTCTCTGATTCTTTTAATTTATTGATTTAAATAAATAAATTCTTCTAAAACTTTCTTAATTTTTCCTATTAAAATTTTTCGTAATTATAAGATATCTTTCTTTGACAAATATTGCATAAGATTGGCGAAGACCAACCTTCTGAATCTTTTTCGACTCTATCTGGTGTAAAACTCTGTTATCATCTAGTTTTCTTATCAAGAAAATTCGTTTTGACAGTTCCTTTTGGTTTGAACTCGTAACATTTTTTATTACTATTAAAATTCAATTCCTTTACTTCTATTTTTGCTCAAATCTTTATTAACTGGGATTTTTTGTGCTCTTCTTGGACTGTCTTGATGGAATTTCCAATTTTCGTTATCATCTGCTTGTGGGGTATGCTTCACAACTACTTTACACAATAGATCCCAAAAATCTTTAATAGATCAAGCCTTAAGAGTATTTCGGAGATTTACTGATTTGATAAAAATGGGATTTTATTATCTTCTATTCATTTTCATGTTTAATTTTAATAATGAAAACCAGATAATTTTTATAATTATATAATAAATAATATAATTTTAATAAACAATATAATTTTATAATAATTTTTATAATTATACTTTATTTATATTTAAAATTTCACCAAAATTACCACTATCATTATTTTAAAAAAAACATATTCTCATCCACATATATATTACAATGTAGATTTTTGGATCATACAATATTAAACCAGAGTCAAATCTAAATTTTATATTGGAAATTTAGGATATTGATCTCGATACTTTTTGATCTGAGGAAAATGTTCGAGAACTTTTGCACAACATTCCTGGATTTCCGCATACTCTTTATATTTCCATATGTCGATATTATCAAGCACATTCAACAAATGTAAGTCTGCGAAACTAGGACTTCCTTCCAAAAAGAATGGACCCTTTGTTTCTTTAAGATAGCTCGTTAATGTCTTAAAATAAAAAATAATTTATAAATAATATCTGAAAAATGATATATAAATAATACCTTTAGAAATTTAGGTAAAATAGTTTCTTCTAAATCGTGCTTCAAGGAACACTTTTTATTTTCGTCTTTTTCGTGATATATCAAAGCGAAGTTTTTGAATAAGTCTTCTAACTATAAAAGAAGTTAAAAAGTAAAAAAGTCTTTTAAATTACGGTATAAACTGCTCGGTCACATTTATATTTATCCGTGGGACTCGATCCTCCCAAATTATGTAGATTTGAAAAAAATCGAGCAATAGCCAGACTCTCGTTTAAAATTGTTCCATCTGTTAGTATAATTACCGGAATCTGACCGGCGGGTAAATTGTAATTTTTCTTTACTGAGGGCCATTGTGGTCTTTCAATTCTTTCTTCCTCAAATTCAATATTCGCAGCCAGTAAGACATACCTGATGAGTTCCGCTCGACCTCGCAGATTGTAGTAAATCAACTTGACAATTCTTCAATAAGATTTTTGATAGTAAAATTGATAGTAAAACTAACTCGTATTTTCTCAGTCATTCACAATGTAGTGGTTTACATGATTATGCTTGGGATTTTATATTAAGTAATCAAAAAATGTGTTCAAATTCCATTTAAATACTTGACCATTTGATTTTCAGAGTTTGAAAAAATATTTTAATCAGTAGTTTCAAAATTGAATTTTCATATTCATTTTAATAGGTACAAAAAGGTGCAATTGGTGATTGTATTAATTTAAAATTATTTTTCCATTTTAATTATATTTTTCAATAATGGGTATGATATAAATAATTTATACAGTTGAGTAAATAAAAGTTATTGGTAAGTAATGGTAAGTTATTATTTTGAACAAATTCAAAGATGGATAAAAATAATATACATTTCGCCATTTAATGCTCTTCTACTACCGGGAAGGTAAAATGGCCGCGAAAACAGCAAACAAAATATGTGGTGTTTATGGTGAATTAGCAATATCTGATAGAGCTGTTTGGAATTGGTTTGCAAGATTTAAAGATGGTGATTTTAGCCTTGAAGATCAAGAACGCACAGGGAGACCTACTGATTATGAACAAATTACCGCGTTTCTTGAGAAAAATTCACGCTGTACCACGCGTGAATTAGAGGAGATATTAGGTATCCCAAAATCCACCATACACGAGAATTTATTGAAGCTTGGTTTTATTGATCGTTTAGATGTATGGATTCCAGATGTTTTAAGTGAAAATAACCTGATGAATCGCATTAACATCTGCAACTTAAATTTATAAACGCAACAAATTAACACCATTTTTGAAGCAATTGGTGACATGAGATGAGAAATGGATCATTTATAATAATGTCCAACTGAAAAGATCCTGGGGAGAGCCATGTGATCTACCGTTAACCACCGCAAAAGGCAGTCTTCACCCAAAAAATTTATGCTTTGTGTCTGGTGGGACTGGTTAGGAATTCTATATTATGAGCTTCTACCAGCAAATCAAACAATAAATTCTGAAATTTGGACGAGTTAAACAAACAAATTGAAAGAAAACGCCCAGCACTGGTGAATCGGAAAGGAGTAGTGTTTCATCAAGATAATGAGCGTCCACATATGTCTTTGACTACTAAAAAGTGTTTTGAGCTAGGTTTGGAAATGCTACCTCATCCGCCATTTTCACCAAACTTTGCACCCACCGATTTCCATTTATTCAGGTCATTACAAAATTTACTTAATGGAAAAAACTTTATCTCCTTGGACGATTTCAAAAATCACTTGGATAATTTTTTCGATGAAAAATCTAAGAAATTCTGGAAGGATGGAATATTCAACTTGCCTAATAGATGGAAAAAGATTGTGGAACAAAATTGAACAAATGTATTTTAATAAATGTATTTAAAATTGCATTGTCTTACTTTTAAATTTCTAATTAAAATTCGGAACGAACTTTCCAGACAACCCACATTTATTTAATTTCTTTAGTCTGTATAATCTAGTCATTCTTATATTATTTTTTAATTTTATTTTTTAGTTAAGCTCATTTTATAATTATCTCTTCATCTTTAACCATTAAAATATCTTTGATAGACATAAAAAATTAGTTTGAGCTGAAAGAATTGCTGTCAGCTTCATTAAAAAGGCAAACAAACTCTGGAAGAGTTTCCATTGGCTTCTGTATTCCATATATTTGGGCTACCGAGAGCTGAGGTGTTGCATAAATAGAGGTAATCAAAAACCTTGGAAGAATTTCAGAGTTAATGAATAAACTTAATGATAAACTTACTGATTAAAATTGTTTATTCCAAAATTTCAGGGACGATTAACATTGATGATTAAAATTGCATGAAAACTTTGGTGACTGTCAAACCGTATGTTGTCTATGATTCCTCAATATGACGAACTTTATCAGTCACGAGTGGAGTTTTGTTTTTCCTGGATAAAATTTTTATTTTTTTTCAAAATTATTAAATTAATTCTTAATTTTTAAAAAGGTTTTATCTTTATTAACATTATATTATATTTAAATTGATATCATTATTTAAGTGTTTCTTTACTTATTTCATTTTAGCATCATTTAATTGTGTTTATATTTACTATTGAAATCATTAATGGAGTGAATAATGGTGCAGCGAAATGTAAGTGCCTTCTAGAATAAGATTAATGCACGACCATCCACAAATACGGACAGAATCTTTATGAGGAAAATGTAAAAAACTTACTTTTACGTTTTTTATTTACAGTAACGAAATGAAATTAATTTAATTTAACTAAACATAAATTGAAAGAGTTAATAGGTAAAAACGAATTCAAAGATGCATAATATTCTAATTAAAAAATAGAACTAAAATTGATTTTAAAAACTGAAACGTTTCGTACTTTAATTAAATGGTAAATTGATATATAGCACCTGTTTTGTTATTTAATAATGTTTGGTTTTAGCACCGACAAAGATTTATTTATTAGCTTAAGGCTCACCAATTCCCGTTTGAAGGAAGTGTCTATAATAGGAGAACTGTAAAATAACTAAGATAACAAATAATTTTGTTTTTCAAAAATGTATTTAATATACACAAGTGTTTTTACAATAATTTTCTTTTTATTTATTATTATTTTTGTATTAATTATATATATCATCTTGATTAGGAAAAATCGAAGAGTTCCTTTTTTCTATGAAACCCTAGAAAGGTTAGTAGAGTAGCGTTTGTCAGATAACAAAACAAAAGAAAAAGAAAATCTTAAATAAAATATTGATATTGTAAAGATTTTCTTTAATTATCAATAATAATTATTTACTTAATTTTATTTTTATAACTTGTCTTAAAATTCGTCTTTTAGTTTTTTTTCCAAACTTAATTTTACTTTCTTCTGAAAACTCTTGACAGGAGCTTATATAGTCCCGTTTTCAGCTTTATCGCCTTCTGATTGGTTCCTTACTAAATTACTATTTTTAAATAATAATTACAATATTTAGACAATACTTACTATAATACTTACTATACTTACTATTTATAGTAATTTCGTCATATTCTAACTATTTTTAGTAATAACTTCTATTTATGGTAAGTTCTACTTATTTTTAGAAATATTGTGTATTTTTAGCAATTCCTGTTTATAATATTTATTTTTACTAATTTTTTACTTTATAATTTTTTTTCATTAACTTTAAATATTTTCATTACCTTGGAACCAAATCAGGTAATCTTTTATTTATTTTGTTTTAATTAAAAAATAAAGAAATTATTATTGTGAATTATTAGGTTTTATTTAATATTATCATATCATAACAAATAAATAATTATACAATAATATACAGAAATATAATGTGGTAAATAAAACAATGTCAATGAAGCACAAAAAAGTCGTAGAATCACTAATAGTCATTAGTGATTGATTTGGGTAGGTCATCGCTGGGTAGAGACTGAGGCTGAGCTCTGTTGCAGAGATTGGCAGATCCTGTAGATACCATCAATAATAAGAATGATTAGATGCTATTTATAAAGCTTAACTTTATAGTGATTCTAAATATTATTTATTAAAACTAGAAGATAGAGAAGATTAATGAGACATTTTCATTATTTTTAATTTTTAAAGTAAAATAAGACTATGAATAGAATCTCTGACTGTTTTTGAAAACATAAAAATCTATGATTTCAAAAATCAATCGCGAAGAAATTTAGTTCTCATACTGCGTTAATATAAACAACAGACAACCAAACAAAACAATGCTTTGACTTATGTGGGCGCCAGTTGAACAGATGATTTGTCATGAACATACGAGAACCAACATACGTTTTCAAGAGGACCTTCATGACCTCGTTCTAAAAATTGAAGTCATCTTGAAGTCACTCACTCATGAAAATCATTAATAAGCACAATCGTGGTCGTAGTGCTGCGATTTCAAAATACTTAATAAATACTTTATCATTAAAATCATTCTTAAAGTTTTATTAGGTAAGAAAGAATTTTATTATTTTAATTCAAAAAATAAAAATCATTTATTATTTTCAGTAGAGGAAAAATGAAATTTTAAATTATTAAAAATTATAAAATTTATAAAATTTATAAAATGATGATTTTCTAAAAACTACATTTGTTTGAATTTTTGATTTTAATGTCTTAATAATTTTTTAGTATTTATAATTATACAATTTTAATGTAATTTAGTATTTTTCTTTTCTTTCACATCTGGAATTAAAACGTTGGAAAATATTAAATTTATTTATATATTTGTCAAGATTTTAAAATTGTACAAAGGTATTTGTTTTATTTAACCAAAGTGTAATTTTTAAGTGAAAATATTTTGAATTAATTTTTAAAATTAAATATTTTTATTCAGATTTCCTATAAAGTATTGATAGATGCGGCGAAATATTGGTATTGCCGCTATTAAAAATAAAGAAGCTGCCGCTGCTAAATATAAGTCTAAGGGAAATGAAATCGCCGAGGCAAATTTCTCAGAACTAGTTAAACAGTTTGAGTCGTTTAAGAGTCATTTAGAAGAATTCGCAGTAAAACATAAAGAAGACATCAAGAAAGTTCCAGAATTTCGGTCCCAGTTTCAGTCTATGTGTGCTTCGGTCGGAGTTGATCCACTTGCATCTAGTAAGGGATTTTGGGCTGAAATCTTAGGTGTCAGCGATTTCTATTATCACTTAGCAGTACGTGTCATTGAAGTAACAATGGCTACCTCAAAATATAATGGTGGGCTTATGGACCTCGATGAGTTAATTAAGAAGCTAAACGATACACGAAACAAAATGGAAACTGATTTGATTTACAAGGACGATGTCATAAGAGCAATTAAGACTGTTAAGATTTTGGGTAATGGATTTTCCTTAATTACACTATCTAAAGGGCGTCAACTAGTACAGTCCGTACCGGGTGAACTGAATATGGATCAGACAAACATTTTGAAACTTGCCCAAGATAATAATGGAAAAATCGATTTGAATTCTTGTTCGCAACAGTTCCAGTGGACCGAGGAGCGATCTCAACAAACAATGGAACATTTGGTAAAAGAGGGAATCGCATGGGTCGATGATTACGACGTTCTTTCATATTGGATTCCTGGCCTGTTTAATGTTAATAAATGATTGGACTTAATTGAAAATCGATCGTATATTTTTTGCCCATATGAAATACGAAAAAAAACGATTTAAACGTAATTAATATTTATTTGTATTAATTAAACTCTTAATTGACTTTGATCCATCTCCCAATTAAATATTTAAATGTTAAAAACTATTATTATTAACACAACAATAATACCATATAAAGAAATCTCACATATAATGAGCATGTCGACAGTCCCGTTAGAATATACAAAAAATAGGGAGAAATTGCACCGCTTACAGAAAATGTGCATATAAGTATAATTTAAGAACTTATAAAACGAAAGGTTATGCGGTGTATGTCTGTGCACATAATTTATTTAGTATTTGTGATGTGAGAAGGAAATTGCTGTTTTCATGGAACATTAACATTATGTTTTGTTTGCTTTATGGTGTTTTAATATGTTTTGTACTGTCTCTATTGCATAATAATTCTTTCTGACAAACTATTTTCACTCAAAATTATCTGACTCCTTAACTGAGGAAGTTTTGATAATAGGAATAAATTACACAACTTTACTTGTAACTACCACAAACAACAAAATATAATTTATCTTTTAAATAAATAAATTTAATATTATTTAGGAAGAATATATAGATTTTCTCTTGAAGTGGGAACTCGAAGGGGTCCTCTGATTTAAGAGTAATTAGAAGGATAACCAGAACTAAATAACCAAACAAATCTAAAAAGTAATTGAATCTGACCTATTAGATGTTTTTTATCGTGTGTTTGAGTAACTTTAATGAGTTCTTCAAGACAATGTTAAGGTTTATATTGATGACGTAAATGAAAGATAGTATAATCCTCATTTTGTTGTAAAGCAATCTAATTGGTTGTTTTATTTTTAGCAAACGTATTGTTAGAAATTTTCTTTTTTCAGTAATATTGTTACTATTATTAATGATCTTCAAAAACAATGAGAATTTTTATAGTTACTATTTTTAGAAATGGTTTTTCTTAAGACCTAATTTTAATTTTTAATTTAATACCCTATAATTATTACCGATTTAAGACTTGAATTTATATTTTTTCATTTAAATATTGTGTTATAAACGGCTAAAGCCGGTTTTGTCAAAATAAGATAATTTCAAGTCTGTTTTATAATGAATTCGAAAATAAATGATTTAAAAACAGTTATTATTATTATTAAATATTATATTATTTAAATATGTGATGAAAATAATTCGTTTACTCAAAGCTGGATTTAACCGATAGAGTTCCAAATTATGAAATAAATTATATTTACAATACCCAGACACGAATTTCTTTATTTATTAAAATTTGTTTATTATGAAAATAAGCCATTTCACAGTTCCTGTTATATTATTATTAGTTTTTTATTTAATTTTTAAACAAGAAGAGAAAAAGAAAAGATGGGAAGATACATTTTTATTCTTTATTATATTTTCTTTACTCTCATTAGGCTAACATTTAGGTTCCATGCAACAGAGACAATGAAACTTTTGAGTGGAGAAAAAATATCACTTCAAAAGTAAAATCAGTTATTATTTTTAAGCGGGAGCAACGTAGTCCAATACTAAGCTATTGTCTTTAGTTGATTTGAAATCAGAATTTTGTTGTTTGGTTTTTTTGTTTTTTGTTTTTCTCATTGTATCTTTATATATTGTGGATAGATCTCAAAAGTATATACTGTATCCTAGAAATTTTCAACACTACCTGTGGCCCTTCGACTTTGTTAAGTAAGCTGATTGCATTTTTCTTTTACTCCTTAAAATGATTGCTATATGAATTGTCACTAAAACTTATTTTCCTACTTTGATTAGTACGAGTTTTGGCTATAACTAGCAAATTTCCCATTCTTTTCAATTTCGTTATGAGCGGAGTTTACTTCATTATTCACAGTGCATTTGTAAGCATGATTATGTATTGATATGTTTAGTCACAATTTGTGTTTTATTAATTTCTACAGAAAAGGAACCCATTGTAATTAATAAAGCATAAAAATTATGATAACATTTAAGTTTTCGGCTTACAATAATAATATAACTAGACATAATTTGTATTTTCGATTTTTTAAAAAATATTTAGCAGAATTTTGTCGGTACCTTAATCAAAAAATTAATAAATAATTAAATGACATCAGGTAAATTAAGAACACTTGTCAACTTGAATTGTTTTAAAACCCACTTTTATTATTAAATTATTCTTCTCAAAATTTAATGAGTAAAGTTGACGTCCCATTAAATAATCATAATGGAAAAATATTTTTTAAAAGTTTTGGCATTTCCAATATTTAAAATAAATAACGATTTTCACTTAAAGTCATAAAAATCAGAAAGCGTATACTTGTTTATTAAGCATTGCAACCATATCCACAGATCTCAGATTTATAGATAGATAAGGTCTTGGCTGTAGTTATATAATCGTCCTTTCTCATTGTATATCATTTAACAATGATCTGTAGTAGACTATCGATCCGTCTCTTGTCAATTATTATAATGTTGTACTCATTGTCTCTGGTTACTGAGACCTGTGGAAGAGCTTCTACGATCAAGTGCTATTTTATGCAGGAAGAAATCTCAATAAATCAGATTGCTATATGGATTATTCTCTTCACATTGAATATATTGACTTTCGAATCAGCCATTCTCATTGTTAATTATTTCATAAACGGTTGGAAATTGAAACTGTCCAAAATGGTGCACTCGTCATTTCTGATAGCCGGAATCATTGCCTGTTCCACAACAGCATTTCTTCTGAAGCCTGATGTCAAAGATTTGACGTTTATTTTGCATTTAGGAGCGCTAATATCAGCGATTCAACTGATCCTGTCTTGTACTAGAATAAAGATTATTAGATTTTAATCTTCCTCAATGTTCTGAACCACATCGGAAATACTTTTGTACATTTTTTTACATGTTTTATTTGCATAGATATTTTGTTGTACTTGTACCAACTTGCTTTTGATAGAAACTGAACCAATGTTTTCACTTTTTATTAAAGTCTTTTATCTTAGTTATTACGTAAATATTGTATTTGATAACCTTTTTCGTATTAAAAATAATTTTCAAGTGTTTTAAATTAATAAAAGACCACACAATGTTAACATTTCGAATTAATATTGGAACTGAATATTGTCATGAGATATAATAATAATCATAATAATAATAATAATAATAATAATAATAATAATAATAATAATAATAATAATAATAATAATAAT
>JBBMKC010080928.1:0-17044 GCA_037834085.1 Bipalium vagum | reverse complement strand
GGTTCATATCTGGGCTGTAAGGAGGCCATTCCATAACATTTATACCATGTTCATGAAACCATTTTCGGCTATGGATCGATTTATGGATGGGAGCATTATCTTTATGGAATATCTGAACTCCATTATCATCAAGAAGAAAATTAAGAATTTGTTCATTCAGCATTGCTGTATATCTTTCTGTATTTTTCTAAAACTGTTTAAAAATGACACTTATAATTCATATAATTCATGTAATTTTTAAATATGGCACCGTGTATTTATTATTCACCGAATTTTTCAATCCACCATCATATAACAATGAGTGGAGAGGTTCTAAAAATCTAAAGCCTTGGTTTTCGCAAAACAGCTTGATATAAAAGATTTTAATCTCTTTTAACAAGAACTTATATCATTTGAAAAAGAATATTCTAATTTTCATTATAGTTTATCCACAATAGGTCAATTATATTAAAATAAGTAGATTAAACCCATTATTCACTGAATATATTAAATCTTGACTTGTCCAAATATGAAGACATCAATATTGATTTATGGTATGCAGCTCCATCCTGATGAAATGTATTTCGTGCCTTATATATTAACGGAAATTTTTTTAAAACACATCCTGATGGGCCAGATAATTTATCAGACCGACACCTTTTGAAAAGTCTGATGTCATGTTTCTTAAATCATCAAACTTCACAGTTTTCGTGGTATAACTATATCAAATTATATCTGGATCCTTGTGATTTGCAAACATGTTCTGTTTTTCTTTTTCACTCAACATTTCAAATGTCATTTTAAAAAGAAGAATACAACTTGCCATAGTCTCAGTACCTCTTTAAGTTATTCTTGACATGTCGATAATTAAATAAAGGTTTCCTCTCTGCAATCCCTACTTTTTCCCAATATGCTTCACAGGACTAACTGAGAAAGTTTGATTTGATTTCCAATTTGATTTCTGAATTTAAAAAGAAACTTGTGTGTTTGATCCAACAACAAGTAATGCCATTGGTGCTACAACTGATCAGAGTGGTTGACGAAAAAAGAGTTACCTCTGTCAACAATGTTTAAATTAGAACGTTCAGTGCCAGGGTAAGTTCCCAATACTCTAAAATAACAGGGATTGACATGAAACGAAATGATGTTATGTTTGACAGAATTGGAGCTCAATTTATTATGAACTCCTAGTATACAATAAGACCGTTTATATTTGTGGTTTTCAATTTTGTATTCAATTTCAATCTTTTTATAAAATACTGAAAGAATTTCCCCCCGCTCTATATAAAAGTCATTTAAATCACATACGAAATATTATAATAATTGTCTTTTCGCCAATCTTGAGAAATGTCTGAATAAAACGAAATGGTGGATTTCATTAATTAATTAATTAATTTGATCCGGAATGTTATTAAATTAACGTAATTCTCCAATGGAATACTTTCAGAATTTCATTATCAACGACGATTCATAAAATCATCAATTTATTTTTATGAAATGTTGACCTTTGAACGAAACTGAAATTTTGTAATAGAATTAAAAATTTTAAGTGAAATTTTACGTATTGTGGTTCAGATCAGTTCGTTTTTTTGAAAATGAATTCTAAAACAGAAGATGATCTATCTCAGAAATTGTCCATCTCCGTTATCGATGCAATGGAACCTAAGAAATTACTGTCACATAAAAATCGTTATGGAATTACGCAGTTCAAAGACATGACCGATCTTCGACAACAACTTATTCTGAATGTGATGAAAGAAAATACAACAGTGACAGATTTCGTCTTTTACTCCAAAGAAGTGAGTAAATATTATCGAATTATTATGTTAAAAAAATAATAAGGAATACTATAATATATCTGCAAAACTCGTAAATTTCTTATCATAAGATTAAAACAGAACACTTTTAGTGTGTTGATTATATATAGGTTAGTTTATTTTCTTATAATGTATATTTATATATTTGGTTGTTCTGAAAGTCATTTCGCTTTTTTATATTTATCTTTAAATCATAATCAATATAATTATTACATCAAATTGCCTGGAAGATGGCAGAAGGTCTTGGAATTAAAAGGACAATACATCATTGGTTAAAATATTTATAACTAATAAAACTTTTGGTCTGACTTTTTACTAAAATATGAGAAGTGACTTTCCGAACAACCCAATATAAAATAAATTTTTATATATAGTATATAATATATTATATAATATTATGTTGTATTTTGAAATAAATAATATAAATAGTCTTATCACACCCTTCTTTCTTATTTCTTTATAATAATTTATTTACTAGTTTTTACTATTTTTTTATAAAGAAGAATTTAATTTAATTTATCCTCTTTTTCATCCATTTATTATTTCGTAAATATAAAATAATTAATAAAAAATAAAAATTAATATAAATAGTTTCGTCAATTGAATAAAATAATATTTTGAAAATAGTTTAAAGAAAACAAAGACTTAACATTTAAAGAAGATGCGTTACGAAGGAAACATCTAGAGAAATATATGGATCAAATATCATCAATATATGAAGAAATTCGGAAGCTTGATAAAATTAAAGTTCCCATTCTCGGTAAGATCGAAGTCACGGAAAAAGACGACCCCTTGATATCCAAAATCAATAATGAATTTGAAAATCTTCAAGACCAATTTCGAAGCAAAAAGCAACTACTAACAAAAACACCGAGCTGCTCTTTGCTGATTTGCGGTAAATAATTTTATAATTTTATTTATTATATTACATAATTGTAAAGATTATTATTCGGTCTGAAGTGATATTTTAATTAAATATAATAATAAAATAATTTTCATAGACTCATTAAATAATAAATAAAAAAGTATTATTTAACATATGTCGTAATATTAAAATAAAGAAATTTATGTAATTCTAAAAAGAAAAATTCATACATCAAAACCTTTTATTTATTTTATTAGGCCAAATAATTTTAATCGATAATTAAGTTAAAAAATAACAAGTAAAAAGAAAAAAAATGTTTATTTTAAAATTATAATGTCAAAATTTACATGTTATCTCTTATTTACTATTAAATTATAATCGATAATCTTCGATGGATAACAGTGTGCTGAAATATATTATTGAAACAGATCCTAGAAAGACATTAAAAGAATCGCCTGTGTTATTTAACTGCAATATAATCACATGAAACTGACAGGCACAAATAATAGGCTCGGTGTTTGGATTCATTAAGAATTAAGTCTAAAACAGAAGTCAAATCGAGTGCACTTTGTCAAATAATACTCTTAAACATAAAGGAACCATTAATTACGTGAAGTGAATGTATGAAAATCCATATAACAAAAATCATTGATTATTTCCAGGTAACAAAACATTTAAAAGATGTGAAAGCACAACTTCACCTGAAGAAAGTATTTCTAAAGGTTTTTTTAAATGATTATCATTAATTCATTTTAAATTATTGGAAACGGATCTGCCTATAAATTCCGATATCTTTTGTAAAAATTCTCGATCTTCTGAGAGAGGTTAATTGTGAAATTTCTTGTATTGCTCATCAGAAACGTTAATTTTTCAACACGACGGAGCTAAGCCACACACCGCAGAAATGAGGCATCAATAGCTGATATTTTTTTCAAAGGAATGTAAACCAACACAACCTTTGTTCAGGTTATCATTTGTTCCGATCTTTACAAAATTTCCATTGCTAAACAAAGTTTGACTTATAATAATATTGTGTTGTAATTACCGTTTTCTACATAGTACTCCTATGGACCTCAAACAAAATATTTAGAAAGATGACCTAGATATTTCCCCGAAATTATGTGAAAAATTTATAAAAAATACCATGCAAAGAGCACGTGAGTGTAAGGCACTCAGAATAGGCCATTTAGAAAAATATTATTTTCCTTATGCAACTTTTGTATCTAAATAAATAAAGTCTTCGTTTTCATTTTTATAAAAAGATATTTTAAAAAAAATCGTGCAGTAACTTATGGATGCCCCTGTATAAGTTAAAAAGTAAATAAATTGATACCAATTATATTAAGTGATCTTCTAAAACAACCAATAAATAAAATCTGTTCAAATTTATTTCTAAGTTAATTCTGTTTGCGACGAATATTGAATCTTTTATGATAACCTCAAGTGTTCCCTAGATTTTATAGATATAGGTTCAATTCCAAATTCAGCAAATGTAATAGGTATATTTAGTAAAATATTTACAAATGTTCCAAATATCCATCTTGAACTTTAAATTTGCCTACAAGATTGAACATTGTCGAATTACTCGGTACAGATGTTCCGAAGTTCGCTTCCAATCTTTCTTCAACATGTTTGTAGCTAGTCCTTGCACAGTAATTCTTAATAACGAAGATATGTTCTTTTAAATCTAAAGTCCTTCACTGCATTTTTAACAATGAGAGTCCAGAAGCGCAAGCTGAAGAAAAATCAGCAATGACGTCAGAACAAAATCAATAAGATTACGCAGCAAAAGTCATTAAAAAGACTGCTATTTACAGTAGCCAAGATAACATAAAAGAAGAAATTATATTAGTCGTTTTTGATGTCTAAATTTTATTGACGTTTGCGGTTCGGTTCCTTTGTGACATTTGTATAATGAAATATAAAGTTTTTGTTTTATAGACTAAAAAGTAATATATTTATTATTTCCTTTACAGAAAAGAATTGATAATTGATAGTTTCATTTGATATTTTCAGGAGATTCGGGAGCCGGTAAAAGTTCTTTTATCAATTTACTCATTAAGGAAGACTTGTTACCCACATCAATAAGGAGTAATACTGCTTGTCAAGTCCGATTAACATATGACACAGATGAGAGGGCTGAAATAATAGATTTAGAAGGAAAGGAGGTTAAAATTAAAAGAGAAGATTTTAAAAAGGAATTGAACAGCTATCTGGAAAATGTGCAGAATAGAAATGAAGTTTCCTGCAAATTATGCTCAATATTTGTGAAAAGTCCCATTCTTGAGGTGAGATTATGTTTTCCTTATTCTCTAACAGTATTATTAGGGTGGGCTGGACATATATGATACAATAGGATTGGGAGAAAAGCAGCATTTTAACGATGAATTAACAAAGAACTTAAGAGACATTACCGGAATAATTTTTTTATTAAAGAAAAACAATCCAATCGGAGACAATACAGTTGGAGGGGTAAATAAATTTTAATTTTATAAGTTTTAAAATAAAAAAGATAAACTTGGAACTTTTGAGCGAGTTCAGATTTTAAAAAATATTAAAATTACTATTATTAATTAGAAGAAAAAATAATGCAGTGAAACCTGTCAATGTTGGGCATCACTGGGATTGACCATTTTGCCCAAAATATAGAGGGTTAACTTAAGGAAATATTAACAAACTAAACAAATTAAAAGGATCAACTTAACAGGTTTCACTGTACATCTAAAGTATATTTTCCAATCATTTTAAGCTTTTAATTTTGATTTAATAAAAAATATATTGTAATATTATTTGTTTAAATGCACTAATTTTAAAAAATCATTAGTTTCAACTGTAGTACATTTATTTTAAAAGAATATAAAAAATATTTCTCAATCAAAAATTAACTTCGTGGATAACTTTTATGCTTCCAAATGATAATCAACTGAAACAAGATCCGGTTATCCTATACTTTAGTGGCGCCAAAGTAGGTCAAATTTAAAATATTAAGCATAAATTTGTAATATTTTAAAAAAAATTTGATAAGACTAATCTGTTTTTATGTTTTATAAATACTGTAAATAGTCAATATGTGTTATAAAATATAAATTTATTTAATTAAAAATATTATAATTATTTTAGTTAACCTAAAAATTAAATATTATACTATATAAGTGAAAATTAATTTGACATACTTTTGCGTCACTAAAGTATAGGATCACCAAAGATCCTGTAGGTAAACTGTGAGTTTTAAGATGTCTCAAAGTTTGGTTGCCTTATTTACTACTTTCGTTAATTATACGTCTACGTTAAGATTTCTACATTACCAATCATGGTTGAAGGAAAAGTAGTATTGCTTTTTCATAGACATTTCTCAAAGAAAAATATTCCGAAAGATTTATCTTTAAAATAAAACGATTTGAAAATGTTTGTTAATCTGGAATGATATCTTAAGCTTTGTTTCATTAATTTATCAATTAAATAAGACTAATTGTTTAGTCAAAAAGCCTCAGAAATGGATCCTTTATTATTTAGGCAAAAATACAAAATTCGGCACTTGTGTATTTGCTGTTCTTTATTTTTAAAACACAGAAATGAGGATCTTTTGAAAAGAATAATTGCATAAGACGAGAAATATATGTACAAAATTAAAAAATTACCAACGAAAGTTGTTTGATCCCGGAAGACCTCCAAGTAAATGATTGGCTGTTTTGAAGCCAAATCAAATCATGTCGCTACCATTCCTTGAGATGATCGTCGCACAGTTACTTCGAATTTGTATACCATAGTTTGCTTGCTTGAAGACCTCAAAGAATTGAGGAAAAAAACTCGAAACTCTCAATTATGCTTCATCCTGATAATGCCACTTCTCATAGACCCATAAAACAATCGATTTGAATCGTTTTTCGAATTCTGTGACTCGGATTTTTTAAAGACAGTATAAATAAATTTTAACAATGTGGAAAGTGTAGTGACTTTTTTGAATAAATAAAAGATTTTTATGATAATTTATCGACCCTAGATCTGTAATATAAAAAAGTGATATTAATTTCCATCAATCCAATATATATCCAATTAATAATAATCAATAATAGTTAAAAAATAATGATTTCATTGAAACTTTTAACTTTCGCGCATCTTTTGTATTGATATTGTACATAAAGATAAAAAGAAGAATTGATGGTAACTGAAGAAAACAATTAAGAAATTTCAAAACTAAAAAGGGTTGATTATATTTTGAATCTCTTGACCCTCCAATCAATCTTCAATGATAAAAATATTTGAATTTCTTCTAAGAATCTTTACTTTTTCTTGGAACATTTTCCGGATGTTATGATTATTTCAAATGTTAGCTAAAAAGTATCTCTTTGATTTCATAACCAAAAAAAGAATGTGAGATATGGGTTCTTAGTATTTTTTCTATGTAAAGACTCAAATTTTGCTTTTTATCTTGAATTCATTAGAGATAAGAGAATAATCAATTGAGAATTTCATATTAATATAATAATAACAATTAAAATGTATTTTTTATTCAATTTTTAATACCAGGCATTTTTAAGAGTACAATAAATATTGCAGTTGAACTTTTACTGGATTTGTCCATTTTGAAGTCATATTTGATATTTCATCTTTAAGTCCTTATTCAAAATATATTAAATTGTTCCAGAGTGAAAAAAAATTATATAAATATATAAAGATAAAACACAATAAAAATCAATAAATTATTAAATATTATTATATTACGTTAATTTTTTTAATTAAATAAATTGAGGAAATTTAAAAATTTTAAAAATATGAGCAAAGAATTTTTCAAGTTTTTGTAGCTGAGGAAAGTTATTTTGTGACTTCTTTAAAATAAGATTAAAGACCTACCGATGGTTGCCTTATCAAAAACTGGAACATGTAAATGGTACTGAGCATTCAAGGTATGCCAAGATATATTCTAAGACTTTCCTTTTAGTATTAATTGTTCAAATAAAATCAACAGCTGTTAATTGAGACAATCCGAATCTTGGCAGTCTACAGAAGCTACAGTCTTTTTATCAATAATTCCTAGGATCCAACAAAAAATTACAGAACATCATTACTTATATTTCTTATTTAGTTATCCAAAACCATTAGTTTTATGGTGAAATATGGAATTCCAGGTGCCGCCATGCACTTTATTATAAACATGTGTGATTTATTAGAGGTAAACATTCATAAAGGTTTTTCATGTGATGAGTTCTTTTCAGGGAGCTTCAGAAAAAGAAGAATTGCGAAAAAGTGTTATTTCACAGTTAAAACAGAAGTGCATAATTTTTAATCCCGGAATATCGACATTCAGCACAAAAAGAGAACTCTTCCTACAGGAAAACAATTGCATTAGTCGAGATTATGAAGATATCCTGACCCATATCCGAGATTTGCATCTGAAGTCGATCAATACAAATACAGTATCGGTTTTCGAGTAGGCATTTGACAAATAATACGTATAAAATGAATTAATAAAATCAAATAAGGACAATAACATTTTTTTGGTAATTATTTGAAATGTCTATATCCAAATACAAGGTGTCCAAAAAGTTCTAGCGGAAAGTTGGTTTCGATGTTTCTTATGCCGTTTGTAATATTTACTGGCTTGCTGTTTAAAGTGAACAGAAATCTTAAAGTTCTATCTCATATAGAATCATTTACAACAACTGTCCAAAATGACTACCCTTAACTGAAATACACCAATGCACCCTTTTTTACAAGATTTAAAAATACTTTTTCAAAGTTTCTCCTGTGTAATACCTTTTATTTCTTCATTGATTTTTGTGTTCAAATCCTCAATATTTTTAATTTCAGATTTGAATACCTTGTTCTTTCAATGGCTTTAAATGGCTCAGAGTTTTGTAATCTCAATGCTGTCGTACAAATCTTTTTCATGCAATGTTTATATGAAATGTATTTTATAAGGTTTCAGTGATAATTGTCCTTTTATAATTGGTTGTTATAACAAACCAAACACTATATGGTGGCTCAGTGTTAATAATTCTGACATCTTTGCTAACTTCATTTTCAGTGGTCGTTGGTATTTAGAGAACTTTCTCGATATTCTATTGATTCAGTTTAACTAAAGCGATGAAAGGTTTTTTAATACTTCTTTCACGTTTCGAATTTTTCCCAAATTCGGCTTTGAACTTTCTTTTTACCACACAAATTGACTCAAATTTCGTCATCAAAAATATAATGTTTATTCTGATGCCCATAAGAGCCGCCATTTTCTCAACCTTACAAACTTCAATATTATACAAATAATATTTTGAATGGATTGAATTGAAAGAAAATGTTTAAGTTTGCTTTCAGAGGGGAGTTTTAAGACAACCTATAAAAAGAGTTTGCCAAAAATATTGCGTTTGATACGATTATAATTACAATCATGAACGTCAATTAACTAATAGTTCGAATAAAAATGTTCTTTAAAAAATTCATTAAAATTGGGTTTGTTTTAATGAATAAATTAGGTTTTAAATTGATTAGGGCCTTTAAATGGATGTACCATTCTCGAAAGAAATAAACTTTTTTATTAAAACAATCGTAATGATTGATTTTTATTTTAGTTTTAATGATTAAGATTTTAGGAATTGATCGATTATGGAGCAAAGGAGAATTATGATCTCTTTGTAAATGCCAATTAAAAATTTGAGTTTGCGTAGAATAAAAATATTTTATTATCTTTATTTATATCATTTTTCTAATTTTTAAGAGAATATTTCCATTTTATTGATTTGGTAATAAATATTTTTTTACTTTATGTTATAATTTAATAGTTAATAAATAATCATTTATGAACATTACATTAAAAATTAAAATTTAATTTGGTAAATTACGTCAATGATAGTATTTTTAAAAAATTTCGAAACATCTTGTGACATTCTGAACTTTATTACCTAGTTATCATCTAGTCAAAATCAATATGATTTAATTACCAAGAAATAATTTTGTATTTATAATTAAATATTAAGTTTCAAAATTAGAAAAATTTATGTTCATTTATTTTAAATTAAATTAATTTAAAATTAATTAAGAAAATTAATTAAAATTTTTTACGGTATTAAATCGGAAAAATTAAAAAATTATTAATACTGATTTCTATTTTTTTAATATAATTAAAGTTAAGTATCTTCCAATCAAATTTTAATTATTGATTATTAATTTTTTAAATAGTTTCTAATGTTTTATTAAACCTTATTAAAGGAAATCATAAAAATATTGTTTTATAAATAAATAATTTTTATTTATTAATTATTTTATTATAAAGAAAAATATTAATTACGGAAATTTAATTTTAGTCGATACCTTTGATATTCACATTAATGTTTATAATGAATAATCAATAACCTAAGAGATTATAAAATTGCATATTTTGTACTTAGACCTTATCATATTTTTATAATTCACAATTTATTTTGTTTATTGTCATTCTAAATATGGTGAAACTATCATAAACGTCTTCAC
Organism: Bipalium vagum; assembly: GCA_037834085.1. Taxonomy (NCBI): domain Eukaryota; kingdom Metazoa; phylum Platyhelminthes; order Tricladida; family Geoplanidae; genus Bipalium; species Bipalium vagum. The sequence continues at coordinate 6,922 of JBBMKC010080928.1, read as the reverse complement.
AAAACGATCTGCATCGAAACACAATCTTTCAATTCATATTTTACTAAATTAAAATATACAAACACATCAATAATGACCTTTAATAAATGTTAACTTTTGAATTTTTGAGAAACTTTATGTATTTATTTTATTTCTTTTCCTTCTTATGTGTAAAAATTCCGAAAGCATGTCACTTTATTAAAATTTAATTGGTAAGTATATTTTTAAAATCTTAATATTGGGTTGTAACATAATTTCTCGTGATTTTATTCATTTGTTTTGTTTAACTGCACTATTTTGTTCACATTTTGTATATTTTTTGAATCCTCTTTTTCTGTGACCACACAGCTAATTTTGTTAAAGTTATCGTCCAAGAGCTCGATAGGGAGATTCTTATACATATTCTCTGAACCTAGCTCCAACGAATTTTCATCTTTTCAAAATGGTGGGCCTTATATTCGATAATGAGTACCCTTAAAAATGGCTGAAAAACTTCTTTGTGACTAAGCACAAAAATTTCTGGTGTCATGACTTCGACAAACTGGTGGACAGGTTGGTGTACGTCGTTACCAACGGCGGAGATTTTGTCACCGACTAATTTGTTATTAATTTCTTAGAATAGATGACGATTATAAGTTGCGTTTCTTGTTTAGAGATGAATATCAAAATATCACAGGAATTTATTTAACAACCTAATATTTTTTATTTATCCTTTTGTTTTAATTTTTCAAAAAATTTTAGTATAAATAAATTTAATTTTGGAATTACAGTTTCGGACATTAAATTTCCATAAAATATAAATGTTTTTTTTAGATTTATGCTCAACGGTATTGTTTAAATTTAGAATATTTTATACTTGTTTTGTTTTAATGAACAATTTTTCGAAAATTTCTATTGGTTAAAAGGGAATTTAAAACAAATGAGATGAAGAACAAAATAATAAATATTAATAAAATTCAAATATTCAGATTTCTCTTTTGTTTTGTTGTCAAAACAACGGAATACATAATCGAGTCCGAAGAATTTGCAGAAGATGATAAAGTAAAGAAAACCAAATACATCGAAAATCTGAGGAATTTGGAAAGTGACAGAAAACTGTTGAATCAATCTTTCAAAAAACAAAATGATAAATTTGTCAAAGATAAATATGAGAAATGTAGGAAGGAAATTGAAAGATATTTCCGTTTAAATGAAACCAAATTGAAGGTCATAAACGAAGTTTTAAACAACCATTCCCATTTGTTTGGCTTAACGAAAAATAATGAAATTGACAACGAGATCAGAACTTTGACAGTCAACAGAATTTTGATAAACTTCAAAGAATTTATAGAAAATAAAAACATATTGAAACAGTGCTGCGACGAAATGCTGGCCCGATTCCTTCAACAGTTCGCCGAGCATCAAAAGAAAAAGAACGAAATCAATCAAAATATGAACAAACACATTGATTCAGTACTGAATCACATTAAGTGCAATTTGACAAAAGTCGACTTCAATGAGCTGATCGGCCTGCCAAATTATCAAAGAAAGTTTATTCAGATTTTCGCCCCCATCCTCGCTCCGGGAATTGAGTTGACGGGCGTAGTTAAAAAGGAAATCGAAAGCTGGTTTAGTTGGATTATATCTAAGTTGAATGTGGCTAATATTCGAAACTTTTACGAAAACTCCGAAGATTATATTCAAAAGAAATCGGGATCGTATTATTCTAAATTTACCAGACGAAACCGAAATATTCGAGCGCTCATGGAATGTTTGTTTGACGCTCCCCTTCATGTGACTGCAGATTTTGAAAATTATCTTGAAGAAGATATGAGTTATCTGGCGAAAAACATTGATTTACTTGATGAAGACATGCGAAAGAAAGAAGATGTCATTCAAAAATATAAGGTTAGTCCTGAAACTTTTTCTCATCTAACGATTACTGGAGATCTTTATAATAATGATAAAAAGTAAATATTAGGTGGTTGGACTAATAGTTTTTCTTCCAATGTTACCAATATTGCCTATAAATGGATTTATTATTTCATAAAATAAGTTCTATTGGGTCGTCAAGTATGAAATTTGTAGGTCATACATTGTCAATTTTAACAGCTGATAATTTGACAATGGGTTCATATATTTGCATTCGGTTTTTTTAAGAAGCTTACATTTTTCTCATGTTAAACAGATCAATATACATTCTTTAAACAATAAAATTATTTGAAAATGGAAGTAGGAATTCGAATCATCATTAAATATGAATTTTTACGAGGAACTACAGAATCACAGACCACGCTAAATATTAATGGAGTATTTAGTTGCAGTGTAACTACACAGCACATTGTGGCAAATTGGTTTGCTAAATTTAGAAAAGGTCAATTCAACTTTGATGATTAGATTAATTATTTCTGTTTGCATTTTATTGATAAACGTTTTTTACAAATTTCATACTTGACTCAGTATGACACCTAAAAAATTGTGCAATGTTGATTAAACATATTTTTAAATTCACGTTTTTCAAAATAAATTAGCTCATTAAAACAAATGTAAATAAATACCAATTAAACTGCAGCCGTTGTTAAATATTAAAAAAATATCAAAAAACTCAAAAATTAGATTTAAGTAATACTGGTAATGTTCTTGTTATAAAATTTAAGTTTATTTCATAAATTATTTGCCAGTAAATAAAAAAATACTTCACATGTTGCTACTCTCAATCAAATTAGTTGACTGAACAACTATTAATTGTAAAGACGATAAATTTAAAGACTTTCATTTTTACGTAGGTGTTATGCCAATGGTATGAAATATATTTCATATCATAACCTATTGTATCCAAAAATTCTTGAAAAGTATTATAACAAGTCTCTTTTACCATTGTTTCTTAAAACTTTTGGAACAACCTAAGTAATTCTTGAGTCTATTGCAATGACCAGGTATATTTGATATTAATAAAATTATTTATATCAAAAAGAGAAAATGGATATAAGAAAAAACAAAAATCAGAGTAAAAACGGAACTTAAAAGTAAAAAAGAAAATAAAAAAATGCAAAATGTTTTTGTTTTGGAGTCGAGATTAGAATAGCTGGACATATAAAAGTCAAGGTCTTAGCCATTGGACTGTTTTCGGTTGAGCTATCTAAAGAAAATTGTTTATCGTCACCGCATATCAAGTTTAATCAAATAGTTGTTGAAGACTGCCTTGACATAAATGAATCAATTCTGGATTGAGTAGTATAAACCTGTATTTTTTGTTTCATGATATGTAAAGATGATAATGGATATCATTATGAACATGTCTTATAACCTTGCACGCTTTCATTTGATGTAGTGTAAATAAGCATTATGAACGATTATCCTTTTTGTTTATCTTGCATTTAGAATAGGTAAAATATTAAAGTGACTTCAAACGCCTTGTAAATCTCCATGACAAAAGCATTTTCTATATCAAAGACAAGTGCAATAATGACGAAATGATAAATAGTTTTTGTGAATATGATTGGTATTGACAAAAGAGGGAGTACAATTATTATGAATACTGTAATGTGAAACCCAATCACTTGAATGAAAAAGAGTTAAAAAATTAGGCAAGTTCCTTTTCTGTCTCCCATTTGGACAAAATTTGGTAGCTTTATGGACCATTATGAAATCACTGGAGTTGATCTACTTAGGTATGATTACTTGACAAAAACCAGAACCAGAACTTATGGGTAATGAAATGAATTTTCTTTTATGAAAGGTTCTTAATTAATTTTCTTCTATTTGAGGATGAATCAAAAGTATTCCAGGAAAAATCAAAATTGGACACAACAATTAATTTTTCGACATACTAACCATCTAACTCATAACACTTTTCCACACGGTTTCGCCAGCGTTCTAAACCGTTTTTATAAGAATTTTGATCCTTTGATCTGAACCATTTCAAAGCAGTTTTTTGACCTTTGATATTGTTTCTCAGTGAACTCCCTGGATATTTTCTCAATTCGGGTATCAAGAAAAAGTCTAAGGGAGCCAAGTCAGGATTGTATGGTGAATGTGAGGGTATTTCCCAACGATATTTTTGAAATACTGTCCTGGAAAATTTTGATTCACCCTCGCATTCGTTAAATAATTCGTGAAAAATATAACTCTTATAAGTACAATATGCTTCGTCGGAAAAAAGAAATACGAAAAAAGAATAATGATTTAATTTTATAATGATTTTTAATATTAAAAGAATTTCTTTTCTCTTTCAGGAAATCAAAGAAAAACTTGAAGAAATTAACAATGACCTATGCTCGATACATTTACGTTACTTGCAAAAGGACAACAATGATATTATGAGAGAAAAGGTTGAAATTGACCCAAGAAAGCCCATTGTTTTCAACAGAAACAGAGTCGTGTATTTCGGAAGATTGAAGAAAAAGGAATCGATGGATTCCGTTATTTTGAGTTTTAAGAACATTGACGGAAAAAGTTGGAAAGATCTTTATGAAGAATACATACGACACAAGTTAGTTAATGTGTTGGTACTATTATAGAAGAATTTCTATTACATCAGCAATGATGGTTTTATTAAAAAAAATTTAATTCAATAACATTAGTGTAAAAATAAGATATAAATCTGGGATTTAGGGTGGTCCATTCAATGTTTCAAAATTGTTTGTCTGTATGCAATTGTTGACAACCTTACTACGATGGTAGAGAGTTTCATCATTTTGCAAGATTCAACTAGATCTCCCAAATTCAAAAGTAGCTGTTACATGAACATATGTGTCTAAAGTTTTTAAATACCAGACTAAGTTATATCTCTCACCATTATTAAGAAAACTTATCAGTCGCTTTTCTGATGTAGTGAATGGTCCCCACAAAGTAACTCTAGTAAGAGATTTAATATAACCAGTAACTATTGGGTTGAGGAATAGGTTCATTCCGTTTTTTGCATTTATTTAAAATACTAAAAATAGTTTGATTTATATCAAATTTATCAAAATTATTCACATATATATTCTCTTTCCTTCGTAATTACTTCTTGCCAGCAATCCACAAGTTTTTAAAATCTATGGCGGTAAAAAGTCAAATCTCTTGAGGCAAACCATTTGACAGGCTAGTTTTTTAATTCTCTTTCATTTTCAAATAATCTGCAGCTCAAATTATTTGAGAGTGATTGAAACAAGTGGTAGTCAGATGATACCAAATCCGGTGAATAGAGAGGACGTTGGAGCACCTCCTAACCGAATTCCTTGTGATTTTGATGAATTATTATTTGGGCATTATCATGTTGAAGGATAATCTCACAAAGAGTATTCAGGCGTTTTAAACAAATTGCTTCTGACAAACGCCGAACATTTTGTCAATAAACATCAGCTGTAATAGTTGAATTCCTATCTAGTAATTCCCAGTGAATAAATCCTTCTATCATAAAAGCAGAACCTTAAGAGGATGAAGACTTCGCTTGGGAACAAGGACTAGGTTGTTCATTTTTGTCAATCCTTTGTCTTCGCAGTTTAATATTGGTGTACAAACACAACTTTTTATCCCCAGTAACGAGTAAAGAGAGAAATGAGCGATGTTGATTTACAACTGGGTTGTATTGTTCAAGAAAAGAAGCATAAACGGAAACCCAATCATTTGTTGATTTAGGTCGTGCGGAATCCACGCGATAAGCTTTTGAACTCTTCCCATAGAATGCAAATGATACGGAAAGCCTTTTGACCACAGTTCATTCAGGCTGCCAATTTCCGCTTTGTTTGGTCTTTTTGAGTATGGTTTGGTCTCTTTGAGTATGGTCAATAATTTTTGCTCATCAAATTCAATTTGGCGACCAACGCGAGGAGCATCATCCAAAGAATTTTTTTTTCTTTAAAACCTGGCAAATCGCTTTCTAGTTGTTTTATCTAGAATTTCTTCCCATACACACTGCCAATGATTGTGGTTGCCTGAGTAGCATTTGAACCACGATTAAATTCAAACAGAAATAGATGGATATGTTCATTCTTCTCGACTTGGAGGTTCATTTTCTAAACATTATAAAATCACAAGTTAAAGTAATATTCAAAAGTTACCTATAAATTCAAAATTACGATATACCATGTATATAATACATTTTGCGAGAATCTAAAAATATCTGAGTAACATATTTAATTTTTTAATTTAATTTGCAGTATATTGAGCTAAAAGATTTTAATAATTAAATAAAAGTATAAATTAAATTTTTAATAAAAACAATCATAAATTTTAAAGCTCAATATATTCGAATTAAATGCGAAAATTTTTATGTGAAAAGTATTAAAATTTCATTTGTTTTAATAGCAAATTGAACAAAACAGAAAGCGGTTTGAATAAATAAATTATTATGGAGAGTAACGATTTTTTAGCCACCACTAACACATTTAAACAAGTCTAAAATCAATGAAAGAATGAGAGATTTACATTAATTAAATAAACGGAATGAACTTATTCCTCAATCCAATATTTTCGATTATTTGCTCTTATCAAAAGTCATTGGTATTTAATGTCATTATGAATGAGAACTCTTGTTTAATTTCTAAAAATTATATTTTTCCAAAATGATGCATTTTTACTGACACGTTGATTTACATTGTTAAGTCTCAGTCTTCTGTGTCTTTTTGTTAATTAAAGCTTCAATCTTTTAAACCAGGATACAAAACCATTGCCTTTTAAAAATATTTCGCAGTTTTGATAGTTACAAATTTTCCAAATTTATTTCAATAACATGTTTTAACTGATTTAACTACATACAAGATTTCTTCATACACACAGCCAAACATGTCAAACATAATATAGGTTGCGTGAAAAGTTCTGAAAGCAGCCCATATAAAACAATGTAAGGTCAAATATTCCTATGCTATTTTAATATACCATATTTTAGCATAACACATTAAAATTTTTGTTTTAATACATCACTTTATTATTATTATATGACACATGATTTAATTTGATTAGCCATTTTTTTTAGTATGGA
>JBBMKC010080821.1:0-17050 GCA_037834085.1 Bipalium vagum | reverse complement strand
AAATTCAATGCTGCATCAAGGAAATTCAGCCAGATATATGCAAACTGGTCATCGAAAACTTTAACAAAAGAGTGCGCATGTGCCAGCAAAGTCGTGGAGGCCATTCGCCATCAGTGTTTTTCATACATAACCCTAATCTATGTACTTCATATTTCAATAAAAAATTAACAGTTTAATGAAAAAAACGATGTTTTTTATTTAATTCAAATCTTGCGTGATTTTTGAGACACCCTTTATAAGTGTTACTATTAGCATTCAGGATTATATTGAACATGTAGGGAAGCATTTTGAGCATGTTGCTTAAATTTTTTAATAAATCGTTCTTTTAATGATTTCTTTAACTATTTTAATAAAATTTTGTACAAAAACTATTACTAGAAACAAAAGAACGTTATTTCTACAGCACATGCTTAATGATTAAACAGAGGGTGTTTCAAAAAATCAGAGCTTTTTTTCAAAATTCTGAATTATTAAAAAATATCCAACAGAAAATTTTTTTTCTTTTTATTTATCATTTTTTCACTTTTCAGAAATATTTTAAACGTTCTGTTTTTTGTTGAAACGCCCTATAAAATTAACAGAAAAAATTATAAATTATATTCAATCAATATTCAGCACTTCATAAATTTCTTTTTCTATTGATCCGAATTTTGAATAATTTTACAATGAAAGAAATATTAAATATTTTCACAAAATCCCCCAAACTTTCTCATTACAATTTTGTTTTAAGAATCCAATTAAAAAAAGTTTTAATTAAAATTGTCTAACAAAAGATTTGTTTCAGAAAAAAATCCTTGTTTTAAATGAGATTTTATTGATAAAAAAATTTTTGAGGGGAATTTTTTCCGATTTTTTTTAAAACAAAAAATCATTGACGGAGATTTTTCTTTTCTGAACTTTTTCTTTCGTACACTGCAGCAAAGGCGAACTCGTCTTCCATTTTTCTTTCAGTTTTTTTTTATAATTAAAAAATGTGATGTAAGGATTAAAATATTCTCCCAAATCACTTTGAAAATATTCACCCCGTAACAGAAACCTGGGCGAAGCGTTGCTCAATACACTGCCCTGCTTTCGTTTGCTCAACGAAAGAAAATCCTGACGGAGAAACATTTCAACATTTGCTTAATTAAAATTAATATTAAAAATAAAAAAAAACAAAAAATATTCCAAAATCTCGTAATTGTTTTGATGTAAAATTTTACTCTCTTTGCCCCATCAATGCCGTACTGTTAATGGTATTTTGTAATCTTCGTTTCATTAGGCAGACTCGACTCTAACTTTTCTTCTTCCTCCGTAGAGAAAGAAGCCATTTGAAAAAAAGACAAAAACACAAAAAAATTTTTGGTTTTCAATGGTGAAAGGAAATCTTTTAATGTATGAAAATGTATTAGTTAATTAACTGGGAATGTTTATGTTTCGAGCACGGGGAGTGGATTTGCATGAATTTCTTAGTTTTTTTCCTTTTAATTTTTCATTTAAATTAATATTGTCAATCACGAGATAAAATCATTGCTGCAGATAATGAGGGCACGACATTAAAAAATGCTCACATCCTTCCTTCCTCAAATATTATAAAATTAAAAAAAAAATTACCGATGATGGTACTTGGTTGATTGATGAAATCTTTATTCTTTTCAGGGGAATTATCTCCCCTTTGTTTGTTACTGTTGTTACCAAGTTATTGAAAGACATCATCATTCTTCATAAGATGGTGATGTGTCTTGGAGTTCATTTTTCCTTGAATTTTCAAGCTTGAAACGTTTCATTTGTTGTGTGAAATGTGTTTGATTTTCTTATTTTATGTTTCTGTTACTGTTATATTTGTTTTTTATTTGAAACGGGTTCCGAGTATTTTTACAAAATGAAATTGTTTAAATTTTAAAATTAAAAAAAGATTTTTAATCATTTTTTCACTTACCATTTCATTAATAACAAAAGAATTATGTAGCTGCCATAATAACAAGTGGCGGTTTGATAATTAAAGTTTGATTATACTACATTTGTTTAAATAATTTAAATACCAGGCGGTTAGTTTAACCACTAGGTAAGATACTTTTAATAATATATAATCATTTTAAATGTAACCTTATAATGATCATTATTTTGATAATTTTCTTAGATCAATTGTCCAAAATGAAGACCACACATTTCTAAATTCAAATTTAAAACCAAAAAAAGGATTATGAGAGCCCAGCTGAAATATATTAAAATAACGGGAATACCGTTAAGGATGTAGTCTTGAAAGAAAGACTAGACGTGGAAGACTTAGGAAAATTTAAAAAAATAAATTGGCTGAAACTCAGTTAACTTGTCATAAAAGGTGACACAAGAACATCTTTTGATTTTTGTAAAGATATGGTAAATCGTGGATCTCAAGAGTGCATCCCAACACCTTTTAAACTACCTGCATCGATCAGGATTTTCAAACTTTGCTCATAAGAAGAAGTTAAATTTAACCTGCAGTCATAAAGAAAATAAAATCAAATAATGTGAAGAAAACAGAACAACAAGATGGCCTAACTGGATTTTTAGGAATGAATGTTAATAAAATAATGTTAGTGAATGTTAATAAAAAGAGACATGTGTAAAGCTGGTTGACATGGAGGGCACACAAAGGCCTGATATGTAATAAACTTTTTAAAAATCATGATTTATTATTACAATTATTTAGTTTTTTAATAGAACATTTTTGTATTCATCGACTTTTACTTTAATTAAAACCAAAAGTAAAAAAATATATAACGTGACTCAATTAATATGCTCCTCATTGTTTCTAGAAAAGGTTCACTTCTGCTTTAACAAATATTCTCCTTGTTAATGACTCTGTTAATGACTTTGAGATTATTTTACAAAAATTCTTGTTTCAATTTTATCTGTGTTAAATTTCTGGCTTTGATGTTTCTGATTGAAAGCACAGATCATCAATGAACAAGATTGTACAAAGGTCATTTTGAAACAGAAAATATTATTTTGCAATTCTCGAGAAAAATAAATAATAAATAATGAAAAATATTTACCTTTTCCATTATTATCGCTGTTGTTTTTGGATGAAATGCTTACAAGTTAAAATAATAAAAGTATTGCTAGGGTTTTATAAACATTTTTACTAATTAAAGCATGACTGACAAACAGAAACTTGTAAGTCGTATCCTATTGAAAGTTCAAAGTAATCAATACCAAATCTGCACAGTTTCAGTTTACCATTATATTATTTATATTTTATAATGATCTGTTTTAGAAATTAGATATTTTTTCGACCTTCCTAGATCTTTCTAACAACCAAAAAACCAATTGGATTTAAGAGTATTAAGAAGAGTATTTTCGATGGACTTGTTAGATGTGTTCAGCTTTTAATGTTTAGATATATCGTTTAATATTCATAATATCATACTGCCTACTCATTTACATACTACTTATATTTTTAGCCAATATGATACAAGGTTATAAGTAAATTTCGTGATCGAGCGAAAAAATTAATTTTTTTAGCGTAAATTTCTTCACAATATAAACAACTATTCCTCAAAATAGATGTGAGAAACTCGAAGTACAGTCTCTAAATTCCGAGTACTTGCTGATGGTTTCGCATCCCAAGCATTTTGCAAGTCATTTTTGTATTCTAAAGAGAGCTTGGCTGTGAATTCACTATTCAAAGGCGACCATCAGTCTTCAAGGGGAGTTCACGATCCCGAATCCAGAAATCAGCTTTTAAGTAGCTGTCAACGTTCGTCGGGATCGGGATTCTACAACAAAAAGCAGAACCACAACTTTAACAATTGTTATATAAATAAGAATTGTTAAATTTCCAGGGCTAATTAATAATTTGATAAAGTTAAACAACACGTTTCTAACAACTGATTTTAACCTAACAGATGATTGTATTTTTTTTATTGTATTTTTAATTTCACTAATTTTTGTATTTCGATTTTTATTTAATTCTGGTGTTTGATTATTTAGTCATTCGACTAAAAACATTTTGTGTACGTGGGTTGCTTGATATGTATTGCGAAAAAAAGTATTAAAAACTAAAATTTAATTATAATATAATAATTATAAAAATAAATATAATAAACTATGCCATTGTTTTTTCAAAATATTGCATAGCCTTAAATCAATTTTTAAGCATTTTATCCATAATGATTTAGGTCTATCAGAAACATGAGAAAATATCTCAGAAAATTCAACTGTATGCTCGTATCGTAGCTTTGCGTGGAGCTCATTGCCAAAAGTTGAAATAAGCTGATTGACGCATTATTACTGAGATAATTCTCGTCGAAAATCATAATAAATCAAACCACAAAAATTATCGATTTATACATATTTTTTAATAATCCAATTGTTATATAAACCTGTTAATGTAGACAAACAAAGTCAAACCAAGCATTTGTATTATAGTTTTGATAGTTCGCAATACAAAACGAGCAACCTACGTATTGATTGAATTTAGTATAGAAAAAAATAAAATTATGAATTCTAAAAATTATGGAAAAAATATTTTATAATTTTTATTAGCATAATAAAATGAAATAACAAATTTTTAAAAATCGATTTTTCTGCACTTTTAATAAGTCGTTTCACGATTACTTGTGATCATTTAATAAATAAATCGATAAAATATTTCTACTAATTAAATATTTCTAATCACAATGAAACTAATGAGCAGAACTAATTTTCATTATTTTTTTTAATTTTAAATATTTTTATTTTTTTGGGTTAAAATTTTGAATTTTTTAAAAATTTAAAATAGAATGGTTATAAAATATTATCCACCTTCAAAGGAGGTTTCAAATCTGTAGAAGTTAACAATTAAATTTATTTAAACAAATATTCTTTACAACCTTTATTACGTAAATTCAATAAAAATCAATTGATTCTAAACACATTTCGTTGTTTTGATTTTCGTAACATTTTTACAAATGTTTCCTCGTACATAATAATCGGTTTTATCCGATATTTTTAAAGCACAAATGCCGTACATGTTGAGAAATTGTTGAATAAGTCGTGTGGGATGTCCACCCCAAAAGGTTCCTGCTAAAATAAAATGCCAATTGTGTTTTGTTATCTCAGTGACCAAATCATCAATATCAAATTCGGAAATTGAGTCAATACCGAAAACTTGGTGGTTTACTCCAATGTATTCCTTGTCTTTGTCAATTGAGTGAAAACATTTAGTATAGGTTTTGCATAGTCCTTCGGTCAAGAACTCGATGATATTATTGATTTGAAGAATAAATAAAAATTTTCTAAGATGACCGCTTAAAATATAAGAAACCATTTCTGATTTCGGTAAGGAAACGAGCTTGCTGTTTTTAAAATATCCCATTGCTACTAAAATATTATCATTTTTATTTGTTAATATTGGAACTGCTTTAGAAAAATTGTTAATATTAAATACTGAAGGATTTCCTGAACCATAAGTAAAATTGATGTTCTTCAAAATTTGATATCTCGGGTTCGTTATGTCTGAATGAAACTAGTAACAGTATAAAAATAATAAGAATACAAAAGATATTCTGTCTTACCATTTCATTTACTCTTTGATTGATAAATATTGTGACATTGCTACAGGATGTATTGGACTGGCATATTTCGTCATGAGCATACAAAATACAGGATTTTGTTGGAGCATTATATTGCAGCGCTTTACAATAGTTAATGTCACATTTAAGAGCACACTGGATTTTGGATTGCAGTTCATAAGTTCGAAAACTGTTAAATACACAGGACCTTGAAACTTGGTAAATTGTATACGAATTAACGTTGATTATTAAAATAAGGAAACTCAAGCTAAACATGTTTTTCTCAAAATGAATACAATGAAACATTATTTACTATTTATAAACAGAAAATTGTTATGGAATACATTGCTGTCAATTATTGTTTGTTTGTTTACAAGGAGCTGTATAACATTTCCTTAAAAATAATTCTTACTATTCAATTAAATATTAAAAACAGGTTTAAAAATGTGAAACTCTTTTCCTATTGAATGCCAAATGTATATCGATTTAGATACATGCTTGTTCCTATTATTAATAAGTTCAAAAAATGCACTTATGTAATTTCAAAGAAAAACATCAAATTAATTATAAAATTTCTAAATAATTTTAATTATTACCGTAGATACTCGAATATAAGTCGAACTCGTGTATAAGTCGAGGAGAAAAAATGGGAAATTCTGTGGAAAACCGTATGACTCTTATATAAGTCGAGGTAAAAATATATTTCTGGGTAGTTTCCTCTTTTGTACATTTGGAAAATAACATAAAATAACAAGGAAAAAATGTCAATCTTTTGATACTTTATTGCAAAATATTCGTGATAATATTTATATATTTTTATTTACAAACATGGCATCATAGGTAACATAGGCAAGTTGTGTGCGACGTGCTAAAAAAAGCTGTGAGAAATTTGAAATAAATTTATCATGCGTAGCACTGTGATGCTGAGAAAAACTGGAAAAAAACGAAACATAAATGATAACCAGTATTCAATTATGAACACAACGTGATACATGGCATAAATACAGCCATTACATTGGTTAAAACTGCTATGACTCTTAAATAAGTCGACGCCATTTTTTTCATCAAATTTTATAGAAAAAACCTCGACTTATATTGTATATAAAACGAGTTGACGTAATTTCTTTATATCGTAGAATCTTTCAAATTAAACAACCGTTGAAAAGAAAATATTTTATTTTTGCTAATACACTAAATTTTCTCTTTAAGTGACTTTCGAAAGAGGGCTCTTTTTAAAAATTTTAATACATTCATATTGATATTTATTATTTAGTGACTTTAAAGATAACATTTTTAAATATATCATTTTGTTTTAAGTGACCCATTTTTTATAAGCTACTTTTTGATTTAAAAATTGTCGCTTATATCGAAAATTTAGTGTATTTATATTAACTAAATCAAACTCAAATTTTTAATTGGTTGCATACGTTAGCTACACTAACCTTTGGAAATCAAATAACAATTAAGTGAAAAAAACCTGTATTGATCTTACAACAATATTACCAAATAATTTCTATTAGTTTTCACTAAATGTCAGGAATCTGTAATACCACCATTAGATTAATACCACGACCATTGTGTGGAATTAACAATCTGAATTTAAATAACTAAAAAACCAAATATAAATTATGTGACAAGCAAAATCGTAACTAAGTGCACAGTATAATAAAATACATCCTTGGAACACATTCACAGCAGATCACAGAGAATATATTTTCGAAGATTCAAATAGTTCACGATGAAATATTGTGGCTCTTAATAATTTAACCTATTTTTTCAAATTTTACTACTTCCGGTGGTTGGTTAAAATACGTCTTCAAAAAATTCCTAATTTTATTCGTTCATATATTTTATTACTTAGATTAACATTTTTATTACTTTTACATGAGCAATCTTTTTAATTTTCTTCCTTAAATGTTCTAACTTTAAATTGTCAGTTATCATTCTATTTTCCATCAGTGCAAATGAGAGAAATTACAAAAGAGATCTCGGCATTTAACATCAAAGCATTGATTTTATGACTCAGAACCATGTTATCAGACTTCATATTAACTTCCCAATTTACTCTTATTCCTAAAATGTGAAAACAACATAAGCAATATCACAAAATACAGAACGAAAATTTTCAAGCTTTAATATAAAGGAAATTTAATTGAAATAAGCTTTAAACCGTTTAATTTACTCCTCTTTCGATAATCGATTTTTTATAAAGCTTATACCGATCATCATGAAAGAGAATTAAGAATTATCTTAATATGCTTCAAAATTGACTAGTGATTAACTTATTTCCATAAATAAAAGTTTTTTCTAATACAATAAAAATTCAAAAAACGATTTTTTTATATTTCAAAAAATTTCGACAGAGAATTCTGCATTTTTTTAACCATTTTCCTTTCTATGCTCTTATCCTCAATACATTTCCTCCAATCAACTTTGTGTGGACAATTCAGAACCTTCAAATGACTTAGGACTAATCTGATAATAAAAATTAACAATAAAATCTATGGCAATCAATAAAAATTATAATCAATAATTATAATAAATAATATAAGATTTTCAAATTCCATTAAAATAAATTCGATATCGATTTAAGAATGTGATTTTATGTTCCATATTTCCTGTTATAAGTATTATTAAATAAATTAATATTATTGATTATTTAATTTGACCAATGAAAACTGATAATACAACGTACCTTCCGAATTGCAAATCGAATGACGATAATCTGTCGCGAGGAATTGATCCGAAGAATTTGCTCTCGTCCGAAAATTCTACATAAAAGTATGGTACGTTTGGATTTACGATCTGAAGCAATAACGATTGAATGAGAAGGTTAAACGAATGTCACACGGTTCCTATTATCGGTGACAGATAAAAGGTACCTCGACAAGCTTTGCACGACTTGGAATTTCTCTGAAATTTTCTCCAGGCCCACTTGGACTGGACCCCATTTCCGTGAACAATACTCTACAGGTTTCCAGCTTGTCCCTGTCAACCGGCACGACCTAAACAATGCGATATACTTTAAACAAAGACGAAAAGAAATACTGAGAGTAACCGACCTGCATTTGAAAGTGATTTGTTTTGAAGTTCCTCTCGAAAAAAACGACGTCCTTGTCTTTTGTGGAGAAGTATTTGACAATTGTCTTCATAGCTCTCCTGACTTCTTTTCTCACTTCCGCTGGGACGGTTACGAAAGATTGGAAATGGCCAACGGTCAAAATCATCAAATGCTCATCGCTGAGAGCACCCCGTGGCATGGCAACGTAGACTTCATTTCCAACATGAACTATTAAATGCTTTTCCACCTGAGGATTGCCCAAGCAAAACCAACAGCCGTCCGTTGAGTTTGTCCCTGAAAATTTCCACCGTCACAATTATCATCCAATGTCAATTTTACAAACGCTGCTTTTTTTTCTCGCTATGTTCTCCTTCAGACTCAGCTTTTCTTTTCAATAGAGATGGATCGTAAAAGAATTGCTGACTCGTCGACGACTGTTTTTAAAACTGTATTACAAAATTATTGTTTAATAATTTTACCAATATAAGATCTGTTTTGATTTCTAAAAATGGATTTTCGGTACAATCAGCTGGTATTTTCAATAGATCCTCGGGCACCATTAATTCCATCGGTTGCAATTGCAATGCATATAAATACTAAAACCAAAAGATTAGTTTATTGTTGAATGTTATCAAATTGTGACCAAAAAATTTAATTAACAACTTTTTAATCATATGAATAAATGGTACAGTTAATAACGAAAATCAAAAACATAACTCAATTCCGCGATAACAGAAAATGAAATTAGTTAATTCAAAATTAATTAATTTAAACAATTAGAAAAGAAATAATAAATAATTAACTTCATAATTTTTAAAATTTTATTTTATAAATTGCGTCAATGATTTGTACAATGACGATCTCTTTATCTACAAAAATAATGTAACCTTGTCATTTGCTTTGTTTTTATAAGACGAGAGACCAATGAAGCGAGTTGCATGTTTCGGTTTTGAAAGAGAATTACCATTCCTAAATAACCCATTGTAATATTTTTAAACAATTAGAGTAATTCTTGATATAAAAGAATTACAAATTTCCACACAAAAATTGAATACATTCTAATAACGATTCACAATGCAATAAGGCAATGAAATTCGAAAAGCAAAATAAATTTACTTGTATGGTTGTCGTTCATAATATAAGTCACGTCCCGCTGTAAAATGATACCGCGGTTTCACTAAAACTGCTAAAGCAGAAATTAATTCATTTCCCCATTTAACAGAGTTCTCTCCGCTGGGAAGTTCTTTGCCGAGTTTTTCAATGCCCGATGGCCATAAAAGAGTGAATAAAATATCAATACCAGTGTAACCAATATTGGTACACATTAATTGGTGAGATAAATTTTTAACTTCCTCATTAGTTACTTCGGTACCATTCAGAAATCCGATTTTTAACTTGTTCTGAAATTTAATGACACCTTTTTTGCCGAGATATGTTATATTTTTACATATTTCTGAACCGTTAACGTCAATTATTGAATTAAGTTCACTTGGTAATTGTGAAATTATATAGGTTTCTATAGGAGCTAATAATCTTATTTTAAAAATATGGACACAAATAAATATTTACAGTAGCTTTTTCCATCTATATAGCTGATAATTGAGCTGTAGCTGTCACCAAATGCATCTCCTATGCAAAACAAAGTCTAGAACAAAATAATATATATCTGAACACATATTATTTTACATCAAATTTGCCACTCTTTTTTTCAATCACATCAATCTTTTTATAAAGATCATCAAATTTTCCTTTAATATCCCCACAAATCAATCTAAATATGTAAAGTAAAATATTTTGAATTAAGAATAACTCACAATTTTAAACTCATGAAGGATTTACTTTGAATATTTAAACAATGTTTTGTCTGTAATTTGTTATAGTAAAGGTTAAACTAAAAAATGATTGCTTATAAATAAATCACAGCTTAAAATTTTAATTAAGAAAATTAAGTGATTTTACTATTTTGCATTTTCGCTAGTTATTGTTAATACTGAAAAATACTAAATACCTATCATTTATTCCTTTTTCCAAAACATATATGAAATAAGATAATCTTATATAAAGTTTTTCTTATTCTAGCTAAAATAATATTGAACATAGTAATTTGGTGATGCTGTATGATAACATTTTCTAGTAAATAAATAAAGAAAACGGATATGGTAGATTTGTCTATCAATATGGACAAATTCTAAGTAATGTAAATAACCTTGAAAGATCAATTCAGAAAGAATTAGCTAATTACTTTATTGTTCTATTATAGACCAAAGACTAATTCTTTTGTTTTCACATTAAGCTTGATTGAAGATCACCAGTGAAGGAATTAATTCAGGACTTATTTTTACCATTTCTAAATCTCCAACCTTTTTTTTCAATTGTTATTTTATACATTGTTCTTTTCAAATTTTGCATTGTGTAATAATTCATTATGCCCTATGTTCCACTATACTGAGTGGATTTTGAAACCCCAAACTCATTTAATTTCAAAATTCATTTTAAAACACGTTCTTGCTTTGACCATGTTCATTCATTTAAAAGAACTCATTCTGCTATTGTTTCTAGCAGGTGAAAAAATTCATGTCTCAATTGTGTTAGTTTTCCAGAAATATTTAACTATTCAGCCTCTCCAGTTCATATTTGGTTGTATTTTCTTATTTCATATTCTTTACTAATAATTCCATCCGCATTCCTTTTCAGTCGCCACTCTCTAATATAAAAAAGGTTATCTCTTCACTTTTTAATTCTAACCTTTTATATAATTGATTAATTAAACTATCTTCAGTTGTTAAACGTCCTATGAAATTAAAGGATAAACAACTCTTACTCTAATTATCAAAGTTATTTTTAATGGTTTCTGATATAAAATATTAATAATTAATAATATCCACTTTTGCTGTAACACCTGATGAAATTTTATATAAACTTTTATATTTTGTTTTCTGTAGAATAAGAATTCATTTCGATGCATTAAAATCATTTTTTGAGAAATTAATTAGTTTTATGTTGATAAAGGTGAATTATTTAATAAATTAATTACTTTGTTGCGATTCGCTTTAGGAAAGATGTAAAGCTAACTATTAATAACTTTAATTAATAATATTAGTAATAATAAATAAGTCAGTAGTATATTATTAAAGGAACTAGTAATGTGAAAGAAACTCAACAGAATGATTGAGGAAAAAGTAAGGTCAATTGCTGACTACACCAAGATCAGAATTACAGTGTTTTATAGGACATTAGAAAGAAAATGTTTTCTAAGTATTGACAGTGTTCCAATAGCATAGGACATGAATTTAGATGGAACAGAATTCATAAAAGGAGTACGTTATATTGATGAGTTCCGAGGTTCCAAAAATCACAAGAACAAACAGAGGAAGGAATGAAGTTTAAAAAAGATTCTTACTTCAAGAAAGGCTGTATGGAGAGGTTGGACTTCCTGAACAATATTTTTCCGGAGTGTAGTCAAGTGAAAGGTCTCATATTAATAACATAATAGGATAGTTTGATATGTATCATATAAATTGAAAGAAATGAGATATGCTGATCAAAAACGGATTAAGAGAAAAGTTAAAAGATTATTTACCTAACCCAGATATTTTAGCAACTAAGACTGGACTTGTGGCTCATTCCTCTAGCATTCTAAATTTATATTTTCAGGAAATACAGTATTCTAGACCTTTCTAAACCAAACAAGACCAAGAAGTGAATGTATGACATCAAAGAAGTCAGAGACTAGATAGATTCCGACAATATGCTAGGTACTATTATAGCAGAGATAATCATGAATTGGTGAGGTGCTTAGTGCCTATAATCGTGATAACTTTTGAAGACCATTGAATCACATTCAATATGACTTGACTTCAAGATGATGACTGTGTCTTCATTAGAAGACAACCCTGACATAGTCTGACAAGAACCCAACAAACGGATAAAAGGATTCATGTTTTGGAGATATTGGCTATATTCAATACCCGCGTTTATAAAATTTCGAATTTAAGGTTCGACACTACGAAGAGACTACATTGAAAAATATTTTTTTTATCTTTTGATTTTATTGTTTTCATATTTATTCACAGAAATTATCAACCCACCCTCGTATTTATTTCATGTTAATTTTGTATGACTTGTTACTTTAAAAAAATTGTTGGGTCTTTCTTTTATTGTCATTTACAGGAGCCTATGTAAGACAGCAAAATTTTTCAACGATAATCTCAAACAATCTGAAAAATTCACAATCTATGAAGTCTAATTCAGTCTAGAAAGAAGCTATTTAAAAGATTCTGTATCGACTGTATCAAAGGCATCTGGAAATTAAAATTTATGGCCTGCCTTTCATCAACATTATGGATGATGAGAAAAACATTACTCAAAACAATGAAATAAATTAGCACCAGAAACACTCCAAATCCATTTCAAAATAGATTTGAGATTTTCTTTCTTTTTCACCTGTATTTTCGACTGCTACATGTGAACTCAGAGAATGATAATTGATGACCTAAATTATAAAATATTGTATTCGAGAAAAACATGCTCGGTTTCTGGGCAGAAAAAGCATTATCTCACACAAGCTAATTCTTGTGATGAAGAATTGCAAAAACACAATGCCAACAATCCGTGAAGATTTCTATTGATTAGTTTTCGAACAATTTTCATAAACATATAAATATGTTAGGTTTACCCAAAACATCCACCCTTCACAGATGTAAATTGTGAAATTGTGCACACTTAAGAGTTTCAGAGATCCGTATCAAGAGATTTAGAGATTTGTACCAAGAGACTATTCATAAGACTTAAGATAATTCAAAGTATTTTTTCTCAATTATGTTATTTTGCCTGGAGTTGTGTTTGAGTTCCTTACCAGAGAGATATCTCTAAGCAACTGTAAAGGCTCAGCTGATAGTCCTGGAATTTTAAACAAAGCTAACCCGTGAACTCGTTTTATTTTTTTGTCTTAATATTTACTTTGATTAAACATTATTTAATATTAATTATTATTATAGTTTGATTATTGCTTAAGTTCAAGTATTTATTTTGTTTTAAATAATTGACTCGATTTTATTGAACTTTTGTATTTGATTGATTACTCAAGACAATTTCAGATATTATTGTGATCCATTTGAGTTTCACGATTTTTGTGTTATTGTTATCATTGAAATTCCTTGTGAGTTTTGTGGTATAAATACAAATTATTGCTTTACTGATTGTTATTATTTTTGCACCACCTAAGAGTTCGAGTTTAAGAAACACAAATCAATACTTAAAGTTAATCAATAGTTAATATGAAATAATATAACCATATTACTAAGTTTTAACCGAAAATAAAATAAGAATGATAAGAATGATAATAAAAAAATGAAATAAGCTTACGAATTATCTTCGTTTAAGCTTCCAGGACTATTAGCTGAGCCTTTACAGTTGCTGAGAAATAGCCCTCTTGTGGAAAACTAAAATATTCATATTTCATAATTTCTAAAATATTAAAAGAAAAAAAATGGTTTGAACATTAATTAGGCAAATTCAATAAGAGTCAATTGATTCTAACGGCATTTGGTTGATTTGATTTTTGTAACATTTTTACAAATATTTCCTCGGACATAATAATCTGTTTTATCCGATATTTTTAAAGCACAAAGGCCGTACAGGTTGAGAAATTGTTGAATAAGTCGTGTGGGATGTCCACCCCAAAAGGTTCCTGCTAAAATAAAATGCCAATTGTGTTTTGTTATCTCAGTTACCAAATCATCAATATCAAATTCGGAAATTGAATCAATGCCGAAAACTTGGTGGTTTACTCCAATGTATTCCTTGTATTTGTCAATTGAGTGAAAACATTTAGTATAAGTTTTGCATAGTCCTTCAGTTAAGAACTCGATGATATTATTGATTTGAAGAATGTAGAGTTTACTTTCAGAATGCCTCGTTAAAATAAAAGAAACGATTTCGAATTTAGGTAGGGATACCAGTTTGCTTTTCTCAAATGATCCTAATGCCACAAAAGCCATGTCATTCTTACTGGTTAATATTGCCATTCCTTGAGTATGATTGTTGATGTTATATAACGACGGACCTCCTCTAGCGAAATGAAAATTGATGTTCTTCAAAATTTGATATCTCGGATTTGTTTTATCTGAATGAAACTATAAACAGTATAAAAATGGTATGAAAACAACAACTACTCTCTCTTACCAAGCCATTGAATCTGTCATTGATAAATATTTTGACATTGCTACAAGACGTGTTGGACTGGCAAATTTCATCATAAGCATACAAAAGGCAGGACGATGTTCTCACATAATATTGCAGAGCCTTACAATTGGTCAGGTCACATTTAAGAGCACATTGGATTTGGGACTGTACTTCATAGGTCTGAAAGCTTTGAAAAACACAGGAGCTCCAAACCTTGTAGACCGTATTCGATTTGACTTGGATTAATAAAGTGAGAAAAACCAAAAACATTTTTTCCAACAAGTGAAAATGGTTAAATATTTAATATTATTTATTCATGGAAGTTTCGTGAAACATATATTTCAATAGTCTTCAGGTAACAAATCATTTGTTTGCTTACATGGGAACTGTACATCCTTTCTTAAATAATATATATTATTCAATGTTCAATGAATTATTGTAACAGGTTTTGAATGTAAATTTGGTTTTCACATCAAATGCCAAATTTCTAAATATTTGGACTCCTTTGGAATAAATTTGTTTAAATATTTGTTTATTTATTGTAATAAAAAATCATATTATTAACATAACAACAAAAGAATGCAAATATTAATAGGAACGATATGACTATTGTGAGATTGGGGTCTTGTGATAAAACCAAACTGGTATCTCTATAAAAATTCGAAATCTTATCTTTTGTTCTGAAAAATGATTTTTATTGAATTTACCAACTAAAATTATTGAATTTACCAAAAATGTTCCGTGGTTCTACTTACGATAGAAAAAAAGAATTTTCATAAAATATTTTTTTAATATTTTTCAAATATCGTGAAAAATTAATTTTAAATTTCGAACTCATTCAATTTTTATTTATTTATTATTTAATAAACGAAATATAATTAGAAATGACTTAATTTATTCACTTTATTTAATAAAAATTTAGTGGAAATTTTTTTTACGGGAATTTTAAATAAAAATAATTTTATAGGCATAATGAAAAAATGTGGATTAAAATTTTCACTTTTATATCGATTATTATCCTTCAAAAATTGACTTAAAATGAAATAAAACTTTTAATATTATAAATTTTTATTAATTAACAAATTGTTATAAATATTAGCATCTATCGGTTTATAATCTATAAATCTAAATATTTTATTAATTTGTTTGTTATAATCAGAAGCCACGAGTGCTCTTTATTAGTATATATTTAAATAATTGATTATAATATTCCTTTTAGGACTTTTTAGAAAGCTTTTTTATTATTTTATAAATTTACCCTTCAAGGCAGTCCTAACAACAGAAAATTTTAATTTTAAAAACCATATCTATTTTATTGTTTTTTAAATTTATTAATATTATAATATTAAAAATAATATAAATCTTTATTAAATAATACACGTTTATTATTATTATTATAATATATTTTTCATGTTTTTTAAAAATTTATATTTTTTCACCAATAATTTGTTCAAGGCCATGTATAACTTTCAACAGGAATAGTTTTGTTGAATGTCTAACGGTCTTAAATAAAATTCTTCTAAATATTAAATTGTTCCAAAAACATCTATTTTTGTTATTAAGACTTATACGAAGAGATATGAAATCATTTATTACTGATGTAAAGTTCTCTTAACCCTCTAAATGTTATAGTGAACAGTGTCTTAAAACGTTAATGTCCATTTCACATTTTCTCTGAGCGCTGTGTTTTGAAAATGAAAAACTTCATCACGAAGACTGACGAAGCTTTTTTGACTCCAGACCTGCAGAATTGTATATATTAATATCTGTGGAGACTCCCAGACACGACAGACGAAATGAATTAATAATAACAATTGTGCAACCATTTTTAGTTAACAATAATTCTTTTCTTTGTGATTTTTAGTTAACAATAATTCTTTTCTTTGTGATCCTTTATAATCCAATCTGACTATCTGTGCATGAAATTTTAATTATTGTTTTATCATGTATTTTATTTGTTATTTCAAAAGTGTTTAATAAAGGTCTCAGGTATGAACAGAAATATTATATTGTACCCATAGATGAAACCCGGAAGTTTTTTATAAAATAAATAATATAAATAATATAAAATTAAAATTAAAAACTTATAAAGCATTTTTGCTAAAAATAAGAAAATTTGATAAAATAATTGCTATTAATAAATAAAAATAAAGAAATTAACAAAAAATTATAATGAAAATCATAAATAGAAATATTTTAGAAAATAAAAACATAATTAGTAAAACAAACTTACTAATTATAATATTTTAAAATATAATTTACTATAAATTGGAAGAAAATTTTAATTGAA
>JBBMKC010080710.1:0-17054 GCA_037834085.1 Bipalium vagum | reverse complement strand
TTTTTTTATTTTATATTATTAGTATCCAAATGGACAAATACAGAAAATTTTATAAAGAATGGATAAATATTTAAAAAGTTAAAAGCATTTTAATTTTAAAAAGAGACTGGTAGGCTCTGTTTTGTGCTTTAGGGTTAAAGACAAAACCATGATCTTCCATACTTTAACACATTAAGAAATTATTGGGTTCTTTTCGTCTGCGATGTTTTTATTGAATCAATATACTGTCTGGATCCAGATCCTCATTGCGACGAAAGGAGTGAACTTTTAAAAATTATCTCCACTTTTGTGACATACTTCCTTCTTGGACAAACCGTTTTTAAAATAACCAAAAAAGGACCAATTCAAAAAATGAGATCTCCATCCGAAAGCGGTCCTCTAATATTTGGATATATTTACTCAATTTTTAACATTAAATCATTAAATTTAATTAACACCAATAAAATCAAAGTAAGCACGACACAGCTCATAAGCAAGCAAATAAAAGATATTAGATTAAGACTCATACGTTCACATGTAAAGGTACAAAATACGTACATTTACAGAGTACAGCTCGCTGCTAAAGTCCTGGATAACATTAAAAAATTAAAATGATCAAACGATGAAGCTTATTATAAAATTGTACAATTTATATACGAGATGCGTCCAATAAAGGAAAAACGATTGTTTCTGGGACAATCAAAAAAGACCTGTAACAGATTACAATCTTCGAAAAGTCTTCTTATACAAATTGCGAGTGCCTTCCAAATAATAATTGACAAAATAGTAGCTGACCGCAATCCATCTATACAAAACATCTACGATTACTATAATAAAAAGTTAATCTCTCCACCTCCAGTTGACTGGCATCATACAGATCTCAAAAATCTAATAAAACTTTGACTTGTATCTACTCTCATCTTATGAAATTCATAGGATAATGAAAGGTGTTAAGAATACCGCACCAGGTCTGAGTAATATATCTTATTCAGATATAAAATCCTGTGATCCAATCTACAAACTTCATCTTACTAAACAGCATCATGGCAAATCACAAAATTCCTAAACGATGGAAATCTTTCCGAACAAAACTTATTCCCAAACCAATGAAGAAGAGTCAATATGATGACAGAAACTCATGGCGTCCAATAGCTTCTCTAGAATACTCCTACAAAATTTTTGCTTCTGCTCTTTGTCGTCAAATCTCGGGCTGGCTCACCGAAAATAACCTGCTGCATCCAATGCAAAAAAGTCTCGGTCCATTTAATGGTTGCGCAGAACGCAATTTTGTACTTCGTTCACAAAATGACCGCCATAGAAGATTACTCAACACGCCATTGCACATGACATTTTTAGACGTAGCAGACACTTTCGGTAATATTAGTACCAAATACATCATCGAATGTCTTTCTCGAATGGGAATGGGGCCCAAATCTTGTAAATTGATTGAAAATCTCTACCATTATTGTCAATCATACTTTGCCTGCGGTAATATTATTACAAATCCCATCACTATCAATATAGGAGTTCGAAAAGGTTGCCCACTTCCTATGCTTCTGTCCAACATTGATATAAATCCAATACTGAATGGCTTAGACAAAGTACTTTGTGGTGGAACTATGATAAATGAATTTAGATTGAGTTGTTTGGCTTATGCAGATGATCTTGTCCTTCTAAGCACAACTCAACCTTTTATGCAAAGACTAATAGACCGAGCGATGGAAATTTCCTCATGGCTTCACCTGAAATTTCGACCATCAAAATGTGCACATCTGAAAGTTCCAACAAGAGATGGAACACAATTTCTGTTAACAATAGAGTCTACTCCAATTGATACACTTTTCATAAATCAGTCATATAAATATCTCGGTATAGATTTCTGTGAATCAATTCTTGGCCTTGGTGGTCATCTATTAAATACTTGTATTCTTCTCGAAAGGTCGGAGGGGTTGGTCTGGTCTCAATCTTAGATGAATATTATATACAATCACTGACACAAGGCTTTCAATTACTGTACTCTGTTGATGACATCACTGCAAATATTTCTATTTCTTCTCTTTGTAATTAGACCAAAATCTCAACAGGTTCTAGATTGTGCTCAACTGAGGATGCTCTTACATGGCTAAATAAAGGCGATAAACATTGTCAACTGAAGTGCTGGTGGACAAAAATTAGAGCTGCTGTCTTCCAATTGAAAAATAGGCATTCTATCACTTTATCATTCATAAAAAATGAAAAAGGCATTTGTCTCAAATTTGCTCAATGCCTTGAACAAGAAACGAAACGTGAAGGTCTAATCAATCCTGAAGATTCAAAATGCGTATCAAAATACATTTCATACACTGGTACAAAACTCGTGGAACCACAAATGGAGTGGTCAACAAAGTGCTGGGAGATTTGCCACGAGTATTGGGTCTTCAAAGCTGTCAACAACACCAATATTTCAGGGGAAAATATCTATCTCAGCCTGGTATTTTATTCATCGAGCACGATCATACTCTATCCAAATAAATGCAAGGCATGGAAGCGCAAACAGAGGATGTCGCAGATGATCAGAATCAGAAGAATCACTAGCACATGTTCTCCTTGGATGTGTACCTTCAAGAATATTTATTTTCTCTCTTCACAATTCAATTCAAGATAATCTAGCTCAACAACTTTTATCTTACACAGAGGCAAAAGTATATATCAATGTTGAGAGTCAATACATTCAATCAACACTGCGCATTGACCTGCAAATTGAATTCACGAAATCAAAAAAACTATTTTTAATCGATGTCAAATGCCCATTTGATACATAAAAGAACATGTATTGGAAACATTATCAGAACCTGGCTCACTAAGACGATCTAACGAAAAAAACTCATAAAGCACTTCCAGGATGGATCGTTGAACTAGACACCTTTATCGTTGGTTGCTTAGAGTCATGTCCAAAGAGGAATAACACTTTACTATCAAAACTGGAGCTGACGAAGAAAATCATCAATACAAATGCCTCATTCTTTGTCTCTTCAAATATTAAATGGAGCACCGCATAATGAGCCTTTCATCGAGATAGGTCAATGTCAAGAATGGTTGCTTCGAATGCCGATAAAATACCTGATAACATGATGATCGACCACGCCGATGACAATGAAGACAGCTCTCCATCAGACAATTGTGATGAAGATCTATTATGAACTATTGATTGTAGCAATAACTATGTGATACTTAACCATATTCGGTGTTATTATCTTGTATAAAGATCTTAATTGTATTTATCTAGCATGTAAATTTGTTTTTGAAATAAAATTTTGTATATAGAATAATAATAATTAAAAACTAATAGATAGATCTTCCTTAATATTCATTAATAAATAGATTACAGCTCAATAAAGTATTTAATTAAACAAAAGTATTAGCAAATTTCAACTCTTCCTTCACTAATAATTGGTGTCATTCCATTTCTTCTTGTTTTCGTTCCGTCAGGACTCATCAATTCGATCTGATGTGGAGATATAAATTTTCGGATTTGGTAAGAGCCCTCATATTGGATATCGTTCTTCTTTCAATTCTGAGATTCTTTTCTGTATAATACTTTTTCAGTTTCAAATTCTCTGTGACTTCTTAACTTTCTCGAACTTACTAATTTTTTCTGGCGCCATCTCCAAGATCCTTCTGGCTTGCCTGACAATTTCAGTATCCTGATACTTGTGATCCTTTACACTGGCATGTAAACCTAGATATAACTCAAAGCGGTTTCAAAAGGAGAGAGCTTTTTTTTCAGTTTTTTCGTACATCCTCTCTTTAACGAAGTGGGATCATGACCGGATCGTCCTATCACTCTTTTTACTAATCTATTTGATTGATGTTAATAGGGTAAACTAAACCCATACTTAATTTCCGGCTCATTCCATTTTTACTGAAACCATTAACTTTCAAAATTCTTCCCTTTATCTGTTAGAATACTTTTTAGTCTGCAGAATGTTCGATCTTGAAGATGGACTTTTCATCTAGCTTCGTCAATTCATTCAAACTCACAATTAATTATTTATAAAACATTCTGGATCTATTAAATCACGAGTGTCAGATTTAATAGCTAACATAAAGTGATTGTAAGATTTAATTGGTTACATAAAGGTATTTACATTTTATTTATTTAAATTTCTTTAACTGGCTTACCGAAAAACAATTAATAAGATTTAGCATTTTGTTTTCCTTGTAAGGAAACAATGTCCTTTAAAATGGTGAAAGTGACACCAGGTGACTGGTTTTTGGATTTTTTTATTTTAGATATGTTGTGTTTATTTAAAGATATTGATTTCTTTCAGTGGATTACCAATAAGCAATTAATAAGATCTGAAAAAATTTTTTTACTTGTAAGGAGACAATGCTCCAGTGTATATTAGATTAAGAAAGTTTTAAATAAAATTTTTAAAAAATATTTGATAAGCAATCTAATTCAGGAACAATAGTGCAGTGTGATGTGACTAAAATAAATCCAAAGATTTAAGTCAACAGATGAAGGACATCTATTAGTTTTAATATAACAGATTTAGAATATACACATGAATCTGTTGTTCACAAGTACCATTTTGTTGACAGAGAAAGAAGAGCCCAAACACAAAAAGTGAGATGTTTTAATAAAAAAATTAAAAGAAAAAGCAGACAGACAAGGAATTGAGGAAAATAACATTTAAGTGGCTCATTTCTAAAATAAAGAATAAAATTACTATTGATTGTCGATATTAAAATTCCATATTATGCTGCAACAAATGAAAATAAAAAAGACGTCATATTACTTTTAATAAGACAGAAATATTTAGTTGTAATCCGGACTTACTTTATAGACGATCTCAAAATTAAAATTATTTTTCGAAAATAACTTGGTAAACCTATTTGCCAATTGAAACTTAATATTCAACAAAACTAAATATTTATATTTTTGAAATTTGGTGTTAGTGATTGTTAATATGCTTAATGAATTTAAACAAACCAACAAGACTTAATTAATATTCATTTTTAAGCTTTACTAAATTTCTGTAAATGTATTTTCCTCTTTATAAAAATCTAAATAAATCGTTTGTTGACTTAATTGGATGTAAAGGATACCAAAAGAACTGACTCTTTCGCTCTGATTGTTTAAAAAACGACAGTGAAAGATGGAAATAGTCACATAGAGACTGCTGAGAACTGGATAGCAACTATTATTTATATAAAAATTCAAAAACTACAAAAAAAGTTAATTCGGATTGTGTATTGCTACCAAGAAATTTAGTCTGGCTGAAGGGAAGTTAAGTTTCGCATTTTCTCATTTCATTATTTTTAACGAAAATCTATAAGATACAGAATGTTCAATAAAAAAATTTATTTACAATTACGACATTTTAATTCTTAATTCTAGAGAGCGTCTTGTTCACAATAATATTGATTAACAGTACTTCACAGAAAGAAACTAGAAAATTGCATCTGGGTGAGCAGGAACTGTCAAAATTGTTCCCCAATGTGTACAGTTGATTGCCGAAGCCACAAACCCATCCAGAAAAATGGGAAAATCGTACGATTGACCATCATCTCTGCCAAGCTGACCCTGGCCTCCCCAGCCGAAACAGAACACGCGTCCATCGTCATTCAAGCAAGCCGTATGACGAGCACCACACCTAACCTTTAGAAAAGAATAAAATTAAAAAATATATCTATTTATGGAAAGGACCGGAGGAGTAAAAAACAAATATACTTACGTCTACAATTGACCAATCGTCTAACGGGAACTGTACCAAAACGGGTTTGGAGTGAACTGTGAACGGGGGTTCCAGATCTTGGGGATTGGTGAAATAACTTTTCAGGACCGACATGTTAGTGAAGCACGGAACCCCAAGCTGCCCGTTCTGATTCCAGCCGAAGCTGTATACATCGCCGGCCTCTGTTAGGCATACGGAGTGCCAGAAACCACAAGCGATCTTATTAACGACAGTACCGAGACCGGAAATCTCTCGGAATTCTTGACAATCCTCTAAGTCGCCATGGCCTAACTGACCGCGACTAAGGAACATTCACAAATTAATGATAAAATGAATTTATTTATTAAAAATTAAATCACACCTTCCAAGTCCCTTTGAGAACACGCGACCTGGATATGTTGACAAAATCAATACGTGATCAGATCCACAGGCAACGCTGTCAATTTTTAAATTAGATTTAAAGAATTCCATTCGAAGAATTCGTGGATTGTCAAGATTAATATAAAATAAATCATGCATTTCTAAAAGCGTTGATTATTGGCAGAAAAATAAAATGGTCATCTCACTTGATACTCCAATAAAATATCGATTGGAGAAGCACAAAATCTCCTTCCATTTTCCAGTTAGCTTTATGAACTTTTCTTTGTCAGCAATATCATTTTTGTTTATTATCATACCATCGTGATTTAAATTTATTAAACATATATAATTAAAATTAAGAGAAGCATTGACAATCTCATCTTCTATGAAAAATGGAGTGTCACGTAGCCTAATTTTTAATCCTTTATCTAACATTTAATTTGATAAATCATTAAATCATAAAACTAAATACCTTCTTTGAATATAGTACAGATTATATCAGCGGACAATATATTATGTTCCAAATACTTGAAACTATTTTTATGATTTACATTGAGTGTATTATCATTTAAATATCCAAATGAATAATAAATATATTTCTAAAATATTATTAATTTAATCAAAATTAAATTTCACGGTTACCATAGCTTATTTAAACAATTGGCTACAAATTTGTTCTGTTTTTAATAAGAATTTTAAAGGACATTATTTTATTTTGTTATAATGAAAAAAATGATACTCAACTTTTAAAAAATTAAATATATATAGATATATAAGTTAATTAAGAAAATTTTGAAAACAAAGACAAAGA
The DNA here is from genome assembly GCA_037834085.1 of Bipalium vagum. Classification (NCBI taxonomy): domain Eukaryota; kingdom Metazoa; phylum Platyhelminthes; order Tricladida; family Geoplanidae; genus Bipalium; species Bipalium vagum. Next base: position 10,184 of record JBBMKC010080710.1, on the reverse strand, counting down.
ATTAATGAGAATAAACTGATAATACATGTACGTCCAATAGAAACGAAGGAAACTGGTGATTAAAAGAGATATGTCAATAATTGTAACTTTATAAACAAAATTATTGATTAAAATTTGTTAATGTCTGAAGTAGGTTATTTTTTGTATTAAACTTGAAATTAAATAGCAATCAAAAATTTTATTGTTTTATAAATTTATATTGCTTTACAGACTCAGAAAAAAATTCTCATAAAATTTGGAACAGTGATTAATCATGATTATATATTAGAAGCTGACGTTTTGATAGAAGATGGAAAAGTAGTAAAAGTTGAAAATAATATTGAAGATGTTTCTGCACAATGTATTGATGCCACTGGATGCTTTGTCATGCCTGGTAATTGAGTTCATTATATAGTAAATAAGATTAAAGTAGATTTAAAACGATTAGTTTCACGCGCATTATGAATAAATAAATAATATTTAATTATCAATTAATTAAAAACAGGTGGTGTCGATTTGGAAACATATTTTTTCGCTGAAAGAGGAGGTTTCAAGAGTCCAGAAGATTACTTCACTGGAACAAGAGCTGCTGTTTATGGTGGCAATACAACTGTAGGTGAGTCCTTTATATTGAATCTTCGTAATATTGTTATTGATCATATTTAAGTCAATTGTTTGGAGTTGGTGGCAGATCAGTCATTAAAAGAAAAATATGAAACTGAAAAGGATATTGCTGCAAAAGATATTGTTTGCAATCTTGCTTTTCAAGTTTGCTTACCAAATTTATCTGAAACAACAAAATCAGAATTCAAAGAGCTTTTAGAATCGGGCTTTGTATTGCCCCTTGTTCGACTATCAACAATTAATAAAGGATCTCATTATGTTAAAATCAATGACGATGATTTATATGATGCCCTATGTTGGTGCAGAGATAACTCAGTTCTTCCTAATATTCACGCAGAAAATGACGACATGATATCTATACTTGAACACCAACTATTAGCTGCTGGAATAACGGGACCCGAGGGTCATTATTTATCGCGATCGGAATTAGTATGAAATTTTATTAAAAAAATATTTTATAAAAATAATATCACAATACAAATAATTTTTTTATATTTATCTATTTCGTGATATATGATATGATTTTCTTATTTTTTTCCTGTTTATAGTTTTCTACATTTCGATATAATTTTTTCTTGAAGTTGGCAGACAATTTTGTTGGCTTTCATTGCAGATACTAGATTTCATTTTATCCATACTCTCTTTTCAATATCTGATAGGATTTTTTCTGTTTATGGGATTCCAGGCTTCTTGTGGATTTCCTTTTCTATTTTAGAAGTCTTAGATAATTTTTTTAATTTATTAAAAAGTTTTATTTTCAAACATTGACTAATAGTTAAGTGATATTGGCTGCTGACAAGTTTTAATAAATAATTATCATTTCTTGAAATTGGGTTGAGAAAATCTCAATTTTAAATGAAATATTAGGCATCATTTCAAAAGATATTTTTACATAAAATTCTCATTTTTATTTTTTTATATTATTATTTATTATATTTTATAACTAGAACAATTTTCAAAAATATTTTCGATACGTCAATAAAAAAAGTTTTCCCTTTAAGACAATGTTGATTTCCCTAAAATTGCATAAATATCAAATCCCGTGCGATGATATTAATCGACATATTTTCCTTCCTTATTAATGATTCATCATTGAATGGAAATGTTATCTTTATTGTGAAATTGTAAGCGAGGTCTAAGATTGGTTTTAATTATTAAAAAAAATTATTAATTATTTAATATTATCTTATTCCACTGAAACTATTAACTAGGTTTCCAATTTTATTTGTCCTTTATTTTGTACCATAAAATTCTTGTAATGACGAAATGTGGAATTTTTATAAGTTTTTGCGAATTGAGAAACTGTTAAAAAATTATTTAAAATTTATTTAATTAAATTTAAACAAAATTTAGCGACACTCAATATTATCTAAAATACGGTAATAGAAGAACATCTATAGACATAAGGGCTTAGTAAAGAAAAATATTTCCCCAATTAGTTATCAGAATGATTTTTATCCCAAATTAGCGTCATGTGCAATGTGATTACTATCACTTAGTCATTGAAATGACATTATAATTAGGATTGATCGTTACATTTTCATGATTTATGAATGTAACATTATTTTTTCGTCTAATTAAATGTTATTGTTAAACATTTTTAGGTAATAAAAATAATAAAATAATTATTTTTAATAGAAATAAATCTTCATTTCATTTAAGATGAGATTTTAGAAATACTCTGCAACTTAATTGGACAGGAAGAAAAATAGTAGAAAAGAAAATTTGCACTTTTATTAGGCCCTATCTGCTTAATTACTAAATTTCAATGTTCTTTTAAGTATTTGGGATAGTGGAATGATTTTTGTCTGGCATAATAATGTGGAATGATGATTCATCAACAACTTAGATTCCAATGGAATAAGTTCTTACTAAATTAAGTCACAGACTTTTTTATTTATTATTATTTTATGATTTTGTTACCAATTATACTTATTTTAATTTCAATATTATTTTTAATAAATTAAAACTTGGAATTTTATTCACCAATACTTAGAGAAGGCAGTACAGGGACATTCTACAAATAGCGATGTATATATATAATATTTATTAGACAAAAACCGAAAAATATAAACGAATTCTTACAGATCTAAGATAAATATTTATTTCTTTTATTCGTTTACTTAGATCTCTTTTACAATTTTTCGAGTACAACTTATAGATGAACTTTATGATGCCTCCACTTTTACGCTTCATAAATTCAAAGATATTAAGAAAACTCAAAGTAAAATTTTATTTAAAATATTTTCAATTTTTTTTTGGAAATTTTCGAATCACAGCAAAGAAAATTTGATTTCTTTTTAGAATCAATTTAGTTGTCAAACCAATCTTTGACATCTAGCCGGACATATATCATCCCCATAATAATCGTACAAAGTAATGTTTGGTGAGTATATTGGGTGCATAACACATTCTATCTTAAGCCTTTTAGCACTTCATGAAACAATATCACTTTACCATCTTGGCAGCCTACTCAGGCCGTAGACTGAGTTTATGATTAACTTATATTAGTTAATGTTCATAATAATTATTAGAACCTTCTGGGTTCGGTAGTTTATAGAACAGAATATCTTTTCGATTCATACATACACTGACATCTATTATATGCAAATTGCGTTTTGTTTGTTGACTATATACAAGATTTTCTACGCTCGAATTCTCCAGGTTAATCAACTTTTCAACTCCTGTATCTATAAAACTTTTTTTCTAAAATTACATACATGATTTTCAAACAGTGAAGTCCTACCTGTGCACTTAATACTTGTAATTTATGATGAAATGAAACTTATATAACAATATGAAAAAAAAACCATTTTATGATTATTTGATACCCAACGTTTCATATTTAACAAAAACAACATTTTTCTCACAAAACTGTTATTTATTAAAAACCAGAACTTGTCAAAAATATAAAAAATATGCTAAAAATTGAATTATTATTATTATTATTATTATTATTATTATTATTATTATTATTATTATTATTATACAATCAAAAAATTAAATAATCTAAAGTGTAATTTATTTCATATTTCATCATTAAACTGAGTTTTTTACTTTAACTTTATCTTTACTTCGATATTTTCATTAAATTGATTTTGTTTCTTATTTTTATTATTATAATACGTATGATCGACACATTCAAATTGATTAAGGTTCTCCTCACTTTGGTCAATTTATAAAATTTATTATTTAAAATGATGTTTATTAAATTTCTTTTCAATAATTTATTTTTAAGTTTTTTTTAATGTTACCATTTCGTTGTTTATTCTAAGTGGGTTTACTGAATCACCTGGATAGATGAATTTGACATAATTTCTCAACTTCAATGTCGTTAACAGATGTTTATTGATCATCACCAGTGTATTGAAATAGTCTACGTGAATTATTTAAAATAATAATATAATAATGGAAAGGGGTAATAATAATTATAATTTGTATCAAACACTATTATTATTAAAAATAATCCATTTTAAAGGATGTTTTTATATTTTCATCATTAAATTAAATTAGGTTTTCAGGTTAAATAAATAAAGTGAATAAAAAAATTTTGAATGAAAATATGATAAAAAATTAAAGTTATCAGAATCCTTAAATTTTATTGGTTAATTAATATATTATTTTAAAATTATCTTTTTTATGTTTGGATTTTTTTGAGAAACCAACATTTTTAATAATTTAATTTAATATTAATTATTTTAAATATTTTTCATTAAAATTCAATGTAAATTGAGCTTCCAACTTTTAAACATATATTTATCATTTACTTACGACTGTCAGTTGAGTTAGCGATTTTTGATTTGTCAATCATTTATTTAATAATGAAGAATTTTCTGTGAAAAAAAAGCCATTATATTAAATAAATATAAATGTGTGATATTTAAAATAAAGTAGACATGCCAAAATATAATTGGTATAATAAATTTTAATAAAATAATAATTGGCATTCAAATAATATTTTGATTTATTAAGGTTGAAGAAGAGGCTTTATATCGTGTTCTAAACATTGCAGATGTTGCCAAATGTCCAATTCATTTCGGTAGAGTATATGGCAGTAAATCCATTGATATGATTATGGAACATAAACATAAAAGTTCAAATACAATTTTATGTGGGACTAGTATAGTAGCAGTCGTCCACAATGCTGAGAAGTATCAGGACTCTAGCTGGAAAGTAGCTGCATCATTCGTTACAATTCCCTCTCTTAAAATGAATAAGAAAAACGAGTTCAAATGTACTGATTTATTGGAAATGGTAGCTAGTAAAAAGATAGACCATCTTGCTTCATCTCATCTGGTGTTTAATATGAATCATAAAGCTACTGGCAAGAATGATTTTCGATGCATAATTCCAGGAACTAATGGGGTTCAATATCGAATGAAGATACTTTGGGATAAAGCTGTGGTATTTATTTTTATAAATATTTCATTAAATAAGGTTGAATAATTGAACCAGATTTGTGCGAATGAAAATTATAATTTTGTTACTATTCTTATCATGACGAATGTTTAAACTTATTTTATATTTTTTTTGGTTGAAATTCGGTTCGACCCGTTTTGTTTAAATTGGCTATTTAGAATTTTTTATACATTTTTAACTTTTGTTAATGAGAATGTGAAGAGCCCTCTTCAGGGCTTCAATTATTGATTGTAATAAACATAACAATTTATTTAGAAATTTTAAGGTTATAGATATAGTTGGTAAAATAAAAATTGATAATGCGAAAAAGATGCTGCCTGGTAGGAAAATATTAAAAATACTTTTTGTCAAAAATAATTTAAAATTACCTGTTCAATTATTTGCTTTTTTTAACAGTGATATAAATGCATTCCAAAAATCAATGTTTTTCAAATAAATGATTTGTTTGATGTTTTTTGGTTACGGGTAATTTCTTTTTAACATTAATCAAGTTTCTGAAAGATATTGAATATATCTTCTATTTTTGGATATAATGGACTCATTATATTCCTGTAATTAGATATATATTATTCTCATTCTAACAACATAAAATTTGTAACAACCAATACTTGTAACTCTGCAGAGGATTTTTATTTTTTTAATAAATTATTTAGATAAAAATTAATAACTTAATATATATAAAATAAAAATAGAAGATTTTATTTCATCTTTAAAGTAACTAGTCCATTAAAACAAAACGGGACTAAACAGAATTTAATTAAATTTTTTGTAATAAATATATTTGTAAAATTAGAAAATCTTTGTAAATTACTATTCAATAATAAAATTTCCACAGTGATCTGTTAAATTCTAAAACAATGGAAAATCAGCAGAAACATTTTATTAAAGAAAAAAAATTTTAATTTTAGGCTGTTTTACGGAAAGGTTATGGAAATTGGTTTTAAAATTATATATATATCTTATTATGATCTTATTTGCAATCAAATGTTTACAATATTTCTATTTGTTAAATATTAAAATTAAATTTATTTAATGTCTCAATAATTTTATTTGTTGATATTTTAAGATTTTAACAGAAAATATTATGCATTTTTATTTACCTTTATTGAGCTAGATAAACTTTGTTATAGTTTCTCAAAATTCAAGTCATTCTAAATCTCTAGGAATCATCTCTTTTTTCTCTTCTGATTATACTTTGTATTCATCTCCGATTTTTTTTACAATCATCTGTATTTTGATTGATTTTTAATTTCTTTGGAACTTTTATATTAATACCCTTATTTATTAATGTCATTGATTTTCCTTTTTTATTCTACTTATAAAATATGATCTCCGTTAGTTTTCCTGCCTTAAGTATTTTTTCAGCTCCCATCTGATAGTAGTCAATAATTATTTTATTTATTTAATCTTTATCCATTACTTAATATAAAAATAAATCTAAGTGGTTGAAGGTTTTTGTATGAAAGAGCTCCCTTTCTATTCTACTTATTCAAGAATTTTTAGGCTCATAAGATAATGTTAAAGATCTTTAAATGCATTTTATGTCTCCAATTAATTGTTTTCATTCATCAATATAATAACCACCAATCTCATAGTGTCAGTTATTAAATCGTGACTCTTAGTTAATATTAATGTGGCTCATAAGTTTCTCGATTTTTGCATACTACACTTCTGATAAATTTTAATATAAATAAACTTTGTTTTATTATCCCATTTTACTTAAATAGCAGTAAGCAATTCAAATTTAGTAAATTACAATTATTTTTTATAATTTTAATATTTTATAATACATTTGATAATTGTCAAGAATTTTTAAAATATTTAGGCTTTATACTATAGTATATCCCCAATTTTATTTTTGAAAAAATTAATGACTGGGGGATAGATATAGTGTTACTATAACATAATATCAGGTAACGAACTAAGTTTATTCGTTTTTTCAGTTGTTTAAATTTGTTAGCCCCTGGAATTCTCATTTATCTACCGATTTAAATTTTACCCACCAACTAACTGAAAAAAATTATATCGCAATGAAATTTGTTCAAAACATCACGAAGGAAACCGAAGTGATCCTTTTCTCGACCGAATAGTCACTTGGGATGAAAAGTGGATCTATCATAACAACATAACCAGACGAAGATCGTGGTAGTTGAAAGGAAAGCCTCCGCAAAAAATTGGAAAACGCAACCCTACACGAAATAAGATTCTTTTATGCATTTGGTGAGATTCTCGTGGAATTATCTATCAGGAGTTTCTCAAATCCGGGAAACCATTAATTCTGATGTCTATTGTGACATGCTAAGAAGAGTTCGTGCCATTATGAAGGAAAACCGGAGCAGTTTGATAAACCGAAAACAAGTGATTTTCTACCAAGATAATGCCAAGTCTCAAAAATGAATGAAGACACTGAAGGTTATTCAGGAATTAAACTGGACTCTAATGGAACATCCGCCATATAGTCCCAATATCGCCCCATCCGATTTTTATTTGTTCCGGGTATTACAGAATCACTTGATGGGTAAAAATTCTAAAAGTTCCGAAGGTATAAAAAATGAAGTACTTTCTTTCTTTCATTCAAAAGATCGAGATTTCTTGAATACTGGGATCAATAAACTTCTAAATAGATGGGGGACAATAATAGAAAAAGATGGAGAATATCTGGATAATTAATTGTTTAATAATGTTTTAGGATTAATAAATTAAATTTAACTTCATTCTTAATTTAGTTTTTAATTAAAAAACGAAAAAAACTTAGTTCGTTACCTGATATAATAATAAATAATAATAATATTAAAAAATACATAAATTAAAATTACTTATATAAATTTAAATATTTGCCCTACAGTTACTCGGGCAAAATATTATATAAACGAATTTTAAAAAATTAAGCCTAATTAAATTAAATTAAAGTTTTATGTAAGTTAAATTAGATTTTTTAATTAAAATTTAGGTTAATTTTTAGTATAAATTTCACTAAAAAATGAAGGTCATCTAGTTTTGTTTAAATATATCATTTTTATTTAATTATATATAATATCTTTTTTAAAAATTATTTAAGATATATTTTATAATTAATTAATTATAAGCATTTGTTATTTATTAAGTTATTAGTTGATTAGTTATTAAATTAGGTTTTTTAAATAAAATATTTAAAGGTTAATTATTTATAAGTATTAGTTTTAAATTTTAAAAAAAGGGCTATATATCTAAGTAGAATTATTAAAAATGATATTACAGATTTTTAGGTAATTTTATTATAATGTTATGTAACACTATATCTATTTTCCAGTCATAAAATTTTCCAAAATAAAACGGGGATATAATATAGTGTGACCAATATATTAATTTTAAAATTAATTAAATAAGCCCTGAAAATTTTTACATAATTATTAGAAAAATGGCATAATGGAACCAACAACATTTGTGGATTGTGTGAGCACCACTCCTGCAAAGGTCGCAAATCTTTATCCTCAAAAAGGTTCTATCTCCATAGGATCTGACGCAGATATTGTTATTTGGAGTGCAGACGATATATCCCATGAACATTATGAGTCAGGAGATATTAATGTATTTGAAAATATCTCTTGCCATAGTGGTCCTAAAGTTGTTATTATTAATGGAGAAGTAGTTTTAGATCACACCGGAAAATTAATTGCCGAAAAAGGATCCGGTCAACTTATTTGCTCCAGTTCCGATTCAATGAATTCATATTTTCAAAAGCGCTTAATTAATCATAAACTTTCACATGAACTGGAAAAGAATATTGAAAGGGAACCTTATGAAGGCCCTGTAATTGATCTGAATAGCAACAACAAAGAAGAAAAATATGTGTTATATTCTCATATGGTAAATGCAGACATTTATAAAAGAGGTGGACCAAAAGAAGACATAAAAGGTTTTAATTATTTTTGTAAATGAAAAAAATAATTTTAAATCAGAGGCCTTACCTCCTGGTCAAAGAGTTATTCGGACTTCAGTAAAAACAGCTCAACCTCCAGGTGGTTCAGCTCAGGCAAGTTGGTGGGGTTAATTATTAGTCCAATTGGCTCTATGCGTTCAGTTTAATTTTTCATTTGTTTTGTTTTAATCTTATTAACTAATATAGGTTTATATATTGTTCTAATAGGATTTTGTGTTCGAAAATAAATTTTTCTTTGTTCGGTTATTAATTTCAATAAAATTCCTAAAAACTGAAATAAAAAAATGTGAATTTTTGATTGATATGTGATGTTCTTAATTTGTAAAAAATTATTGATAATAAATATATAATTTATTTGCTTTAATTGTGCCGAAGTTTCTACTATTTTCAATTATTTATATTTTTTTTAATTTACAATAATTGTTGTGTGGAAAGTAAAATGGAAATGGCTGAGACCTTTTGGGGACAGTGTGGATTTTATTAGGGTTACAATAAAAATAATTTTACATATGCTAAGTAATAATTATAAAAATAAATTGAGAAATTGGAAGAAATATTTAATGCGTAAAATATGTAAAAAGCACATTTATGTACTGTAAAAATTAATTCTAATCGTTTTGTAAATATGAAAAATATATAAATGAATTAAATTTAGATAAATCAAACTTCATTTAAAATAAATGATATTAAAAATTTAATAAACAAAATAATATTTCTGTAAATATTTTTAAAATCAATGATAAAATTTATTTAAAACATTTTAATTGAAAACCGAATACAGAAGTAAGAATTAAATTTATTTTAAAAAGCATTATTGTATGTGGATATGAGGAGGCTAATCAGACCTTTTGAATTTTTTAGTTGTTTATTTTAATTAATTTAAAATATTTAAGAAGTATGAATGAAATTTAAAAATAAACTTAAACGTCCATAAGATATTGAAATGACAAAGGAAAGGTTTTTGAAAAAAGCGTTTGTTTGGTGCATAAAAGATCCAGAAATCGAGAAGGAGATCGAATGGAGGAAGTTTGGAGAAGAAATGGAGAATTTAATCAAATTAATATATGGAATTCGACAGAAACAGTCTGATCAGGTCAATACCGTCAGGACCTATAGAGACGTAGCGAGGATGGTAGATACCAAAATGTACGGAGACCCGAAGTATATATATATACACTACCGTGCAAAAGTATTGGGACACTTGATTTTTAACGAGAAATATGCGTTAAAAACAAAAATTGAC
>JBBMKC010080599.1:0-17059 GCA_037834085.1 Bipalium vagum | reverse complement strand
ATAATAATAATAATAATAATAATAATAATAATAATAATAATAATAATAATAATAATAATAATAATAATGTAATTATTATTATTATTATTATTATTATTTCAATAACCTTGACAATGAAATAATCACATTTTATTATGTCACACATTTGTACAATAATCAATTAAATAATTATAATTAATTTATAATTAAAATCATACAGTTTTGCTTTCAGAAAAAGAAGTTTATCTATTATTTATTTCCAGTCGTTACACAAAAAGAGGAAATAGTTGAGCACAATGGATTTTTTCTGTGAAATCAATTCCAATTTTATTTGTAAAAAGAATTTCTAAATTGATTTGAGTTATATCAAAAATTAAAATTGCATCGAGTTAATTGAGCTCCAGCTGAAGACGAAAATTGAACAGGAAAAATGAATGATGCATGAAAATTAAGTTGACAGATAAATGAGTTAATGTCAAGAACTGATGTTTTAAACAGTTCAGTTGTTCATAATAGATTGATCGCTTTAGACATTAAGCTAGACTGTGATTTTATTGATAAGTTTTATTTCATTTTCAAACTTGAACAGCTAATTAAATTAAAATTTAATTTATAATAAAAAAGATATTTTAATATGCTTTATTAATTCTAGCAGCACACACACACACACAAAATTAATAATTTTTCTCTGGTTTATTATTATTTATGGAATATTATATATAATATTTTTGATAATTATTATGTTAATAATAAATTAGAAAGTCTATTTGTAATTTAAAAGAATTATATTAAAATATATTGTAATAAAAAATATTTACAAGGGTCAATTGTTTTAAAAATGACAAATAATCTTATACTGTATAGATTAAATATGTTCTGTATTCCGTTTGAGGTCAAAAATTATTTACAATTATTTTCGTAAAACGTTGGAAATTTTTATTTTTAAAATCATAATTTAAATTATTTTAATTATACTAATTTAAAATTTTAATTCTAATATAAATTTTATTATGATTAAAATAATTAAAATTTATTTATAAAATATAGTCACATTTTAAATATAATAATATTGAATTTTAATTAAATCAATAATTAATAAATTAATCATATTTCTTAGAAATAAGGAATTGAGAATCCAATGATTTGAAAATTAATTTTATTAGGCTGAAATTTCGATTTTTGATTGAAATAAATTTATGTAAAGATTTCATCTAAATTTGTAGATATAAGTAATTCTTTCCTGTTAAATAAAATGCATCTGAAGAGGAGGAAATATTTAATTAGAGTTCTCAACAATCTGATCACGTTATACGGGTCAACAAAATGTGATGAATGGTTCACCACAATATGCTCCACTTATTATGAATAGGCTTAATGATATTGGAACCCCTCCAATTATCAGCATGAACTATTTACGTTGACAGAGCATATATTTTTCCATAACTCAAAGTCTTTCTTTGAAATGTTCTTTCAACATCTTCAACAATACGAACATTTTTTACATTATGGTCTCAATTGTAATTCCGTTTTCAGAATTTTGATTTATCAATTTTTTATAATAATCTTTTTTCCTCAGATCTTTGAGTCGGTTATCATTTCAGGTGCTATAGAAGTCAATTTAGTAATGAATGCTCGGTTATTTCAAGAATTTTTGCAGTGGATGTTTTCATTAACCATAAATATTTTAATAATAAAAATTCATTTTGTTTTAATTGTGAATATTCTGTAGCAGTACATCAAAAGATATTTCATTCTTTTTAACAGTGATTTTGTAACATCTGTTGGATTTTCTTGTTTCTCTTATTTTAAAAATTCGTCCGGATATCCACACTTAATAAATGTTTTCAAAACTCATTTTTCTGTAAGAATAGTGGCATCTTCAGCTGAACCAATATTTGTCATTTCGCGCAACTTTGGAAGTATAATTAGCATTAATTTTTAATTTTTATGCATTATTGCTTGGTTGAACGGATTTATTGTTAAAGTAGAAAATATGGCTATATTATCTATTGAACTGTAATCACATCCATTATACAGTGCCGATAATGCCCCATCGAATTACCATCTTTTTCGATCAATGGCCCATTTTCTCCGAGATTCAATAACTTGAACTAGATCAAAACGGTGTGCCAAGAGTTTTTCATGTCCAAGAACAAGGAATGGTACCAACAAGGGATCCAACAACTAGCAAATAGATGACTTAAAACTATTGATTCAAATGACCTTTACTTTGAAACATAATATAATTTTTGTTTTTTTTTGTTTTTGTTTTTTTTTGTTTTTGTTTTTTTTTGTTTTTAATATTTTAAATAATTAACAAAAATACTTTTGAATCACCCTAATATATTATATTTAAAACATCACGTTTTTTTAAAAATAATAATTTTGTAATGTTTAGAAAATTTTAAAAGTGTTATTTATAACAGTATCACAAATTATATAATTAATTAGCCAGATTAAACAAAACCGTATTAAAATAAATCGTAAACTCCAAATAATTAAAATTATGAAATGTGTATAGTGCAAATGATATTTCACATTTAATTCAATAATAAATAAGTATAAAATTGCACGTGTAACAGAAGGTTTACAAAAAAACAAATTAAAGTATAAGAATAAAGAAATAGTTATTATTTAGTAAAAGAAATACCGTGAATAATTGGCATTATATTTTTCAGTGAAAATTTCAAAACAGGATAAATCTTGATATTTAAAATTAATTTTGGTAAGAAAACTCTTTCAGTAATAATTATTAAATTATTTATTTATTTTTAAACTATTTTTCTTTCTTGACCTTTTATATTTTGTAAATTAATAACAAAAAAATCGATTAAATACCTTTTTCAAGAATTACTTAATATTTTTTCATTTTTCATTAAAATGTTTTAATTATAATTAGCATTTTTCGGTTATGCTACGATTAGCAGAAAAAATTACCTGATCATTGATTTTTATGAAGATCTCACTATGATCACCGTAATATTCACAGATGCCAAAGTTATGAAACTAAGAATTTTATAATAAAATCTTTTGACTTAAAGGAATACAGACAATTTAATTAATTATTTAATTTCTCTATGTATTTTGTTTCTTCCAGTAATAATGTTTATTATCTAATATTTTTAGGATAAAATGTGGTTAATTAAGAGAAACCCTACAAAAAGTACTTAGCAGTTTTCGTAGTCAGGACAAAAGAGAATTTCATAAAATTTGATTTAATCAAAAATATATTTTACAAAATGTACTTTAAATGATAAACAAAATAATATGTTAGGTGACCTAAAACGTTTCCACTGTTTTCGCTATAGGCGAAATTCAATTTTGATAAACTTATTATTAAGACCAAACCCTCAGTATAAATAATTATAAAATTATATTAATATTAATTAAAAGATTTCACAAACAATTCAAAATAAAGAAATGCAATGCTTTATGAAATTTCTTGTCTTTTTATTTATCTTTTTACAGTTTTGTATAATAATAAAGACAAAAATCGATTAAACACTTTTTTAAAGAATTACTTAATATTTTATTATTTGCCATTAATTATAAATAATATATTTTGCTTATAAGAGTTTTTTTTATGAAGATCTCACTAGGAGCTTGGTTATACTCAAAGTTATAAGACTAAGAATTGAATAATAAAATCTTTTGATTTGAAAAAATACAACCAATGTAATTAATTATGGAATTTCTCTATGTATTCTGTTTTTAATAATAATGATGATTATATAATATTTTTAAGATAACATATGGTTAATTAAGAGAAACCCCACACAAAGTACTTAACGGTTTAATTATAGTCAGAACTGAAAAAAAATTTTTTAAATTTGATTCAATAAGAAAATATTTCTTACCAAAAATTTTTTATTGATAAGCAAAACAATATCTGATTGGCCAAAAATAAATGCGTTCTTTATCGACAAAAAATTACTAAAAATCTGAGAAGACAAGAAAATGTTTCATTTAAAATATGATCCATGATAAGTAGCATATTTCTGCCAACGCGAAATAAACTTTTTTTTTCAGATGACGTAGAAATCCGGTTATCTGGAATTGATAAACTCATAGAATACATTCTGAAAAGCACTATTGCTGTAGAATACTTTCTCTTGCAGGACGTTTGTCAGATGTTAAATAAATATAGTCAATACTCGATAGATCCTTGATGAGGTAGACTTTCATATCCAAAATATAATAATTCAGATTTTGTAGTTTTTGTTTCGCACATGTGATTGGGTATTATTGAGAAGAATTATTGGATATTTTTCTATTTACTAATGCGTAAAACAAAGAATGTAATTTCCGGTGCATTTCGTCAATTTCTTTGTAATATGTTTTTGATGTAATATTTTTTCCTTGATTTTAGAAAATGCAGACCTACCTTTGATCACTAAACTGTCCATCATGATTTTATTTTGTTGCAATCTCGGCTTTGCGAACTGATTCTGAGTTTCATAGTGACGATTTTCAGAAAAACTTTCAATTCACGGGACACCAATTTACCGACCTTCGATGTTTTTGCAAGTTTGAGAAGGTAGTCTAGAAAAATTGGTGATGCAATCCTAACTTTTTGACAAGCTTTATAGTCTTTGAACGTGGTTCTCTTTCAAACAAGATCTTTATTTCATCACTGTCAACTGCACAGAGACATAAACGACCTATATCACTCTAGAGGCTTTCATCTCCACTCCTGAATATTTTAAATCAGCTTAACACGGTGTGCACTTTTTCTGTATCGAATCATACCGAATGCTTCATTGATTTTACGAGTAGTCTTCGCAGATTTAATGTCAAAATTGAAATTGTACAGTGCAATTACTTATGATTGGCAATATCCTAATGCTTCTAATAGTAATAATAATAAAGTTAAGCCTATTTTAAGTATTAATAAGTTAAATCTTTAGTGCTTTTTTATTGCATTGATTTAACTGTTGTTTAAGAAAATTTAAAATTTTACATTCTTGTTAAACAGAATACAAATATATAAAAAAAATTATATACGGTTAATTAATTTATTAATATTGAAATATTTTTTTTTCATTTTGTTTTGTTTGCCAAAGGCACAAAAGGGGAAATAATAAGATTAATAATTTTAATTTTAAAAAATTGAAAATCGAAAATATTAGAAAAAGCAATATATCAAAATCTTTTCGTCGAGATAATGATATATTGCTTTTAAATTTTATTTTTAATGAACTATTTTAATTTCTGGACTACTTTTATCTCGGTGAGGAGATAAAGTTAGGATTAATAGCTACTAGGGGAAATAGCCGTCTCAAAGCGTAGGGATTGGTGATCGTATTCTAATCTCTACGACTATATAAAGAGACGGTAATTCCCATAAAGCCACCCAGAAAATAAAAGAGAAAACTATTTTTCAGTGAAGGACAAGCATTTTCAGTGAAGACAAATATTTTCAGTGTAGGACAAAAAGTCATATTTCCGAGGTTATTCGTAGAGGATATATTGCCTATTTCCGAAGATAATCGTTGAGGAAACACTGCAGATTCCGGACGTCATTAGTTAAAGATATACTGCTGAAAAATTGACAAAGATTTCAGTAATTTTTCTTATCCATGATGATCGACATGCAAAAGGATTTACCAAGGGGACCCAGCAAGTTTGGGAATTCTTAGGTGACCTGAAAAGGACCTAGCGGACGACACGGGAAAACCTTGTCGCTTCTGGTGAGGTTGTCATACATTACCTTTTAATTCCTATTTTTCTTTTCGTGATTCCTTTTTAATTATTATTCGTGACATTTATCATAAATTATCCTAAATTCATATGCATTTGTGCTTAACTTAACGATCATTTTCGAGTTGATTTTGATATTCAGACATTGAATCGATTTTGGTTTTTATTACTTGGTTGTATATTTATAACGATAAATTCAAGTTTTTGTTGAAAGATTTACTGTGATTGTTTTTTATTTAATTTAATGGTTTTATTGCAGGGTTTTGATTCAATAGAGTTAAATTTGTGTAAGCGAAACTAACATAATCTTAGAAAGTGAGTATTTATTGATTTTCGAACGAAAGTGAGTAGTTATCTAGATTCCAGCGAAAGTTAGTTTGTTAAATATAATAGTAACAATTTTATGTTTTTAAACATTAAATTGATAAAAATTTGTTGTTACTTTATGAAAATTTTAAGCTAAATAATAAATGTAATAATAATAAAATTTTTAATAAGAAATAAAACTTAATAAATTTTATGAAAGTTTCTATTAATAACGATAAATAATTATCATATGTAACAAATAGCAATCAAATTAAAAACGAGATTAAATGCTTTTGAAGAGTCCAAGACTGGTCAGTCTTTATTTTTAAAAATAAAAAAGGAAAGAAATTTGAAATTACTGCGAGTAGATAAAATTATTAATTGCTGGAATCCGGAATAAAATTGATTGGAACAGCGTTACTTCGACATAAAATTATTTACAGCAAAACAAAATTTATGCCTTTTTCACTTTTTGATGTCGTTCACAAGAGAGATGATAGTTTGTTTTAAATGAAGTAAGTCGTTAAAAAATTTCATTAATCTCCTCCATATTACAAAGATCTGATTAGAAAATGTACGGAATGTTATCTAAAATGTCTGAATTTATAATGCTAAAAAAAACAACAATAAGACCTAGCATTAAAGATTTTTTATTTTATTTATTAATGATACTATTAAATATTTTTGATTAAAACATTAGATTTATATCAAAAAAATTTCTTCCTTATAAATAGTCGGCTGATTAATTTTTATTTTCATTTTTAATATATTTATTATTGTTATATAAAAAAAATTTAACATATTTTTATTACTTAATAAATATTATTAAACTGGCAAAAAATTAATGCGTTATCTCATACTTATTACAAACTGAATAATTTTCTATTCAAAAAATCGTTTTGTTTATATGAACTATATAAATAGCACTTCAATTAAATAAAATATTTGACAAACACTTATGACATATCTTTCTGTTTTTCAACTCTAAAATATGTCATGAAATGTTTACATACTGATGGTCAATTTTTTAGACACACCTTATATTTTTATATACGATGCTTAATCAAAATAATTTTATAATTTATTTTGTATGGATATAAAATGCTTATTTAAAATTTCTTAAAATTCTTTAATTGATTATATAATATATAATATATATATTATAATACCTGTTTATATAATATAGTCATATTTAGTAAATTTTGAATTTATTTAAAAGTCAAATTTTTGACACAGGAAGTTTAAATTTTATCAAGTTTAAATAATTTTTAATTAAAAATTATATTAGATTCTAATTCAATAATGCACAATATATTTGTAAGAAAACTGGCCATTCAATGGAGAACAGAAGGGTTTACCTATGTGGCCATTGCGACAAGATTGAATATAACACGCGATGCAGCCTGCAATTTATGCGTCTACAGATTGAAAAGAATTAAGTTGAAGACAGGACCGAAGATTAAAAAATGGATAAAGTGTCTAAATTGCGCGTAAAACGAAAGATTTGTGTTTTTAGAAAAAAACAATGAAAAGATAAATGCAACTAAATTAATAGAAGAATGTGGTTTGGATGTATCAAAAAGTACGGTACACATATATTTAAGGAAAGCTGGTTTCACATACAAAAAGATGTCATCTGACAGCCGGTCAAAAGCAATTACGTTTGAAATGCATAAGATCATGGATTTCATTTAATCATGATTAGGATCTCACAATTTTTTCTGACAAGAAGAGGTTTTCTTTGGATGGTCCAGATGATTGGAGATTCTATGTACACAAATCATCCACAAGTTATTGCATTAAGAGGTAGTGCAAAGGTGGAAGCATTATGGTATGGATGATGACAATGCCAAACGGCCTGCTGTCTTTCAAATTCGTGAAAGGAACCATGAATTCAGATAAATACATTAAACTTTTGTCAGAAAGTGCTGTGCCCATAATAAAATTAAATTATGGAGAAAATTGTTGGTTCCAGGAGGATAATGCTGGAAGTAAGAAAGTGGAGGAATTCATGAAGAAATCATGTATAACGGTATTGGAATGTGGTACGTAAATAAATTTAGTGTTTATCTGACGAGTGAAATTATTTATATTTTGGTTTTTTAAGGCTGGTTTTATGATAATTTATTCAGAAGTCAATTTTCAGGTTGATTTTGTGTACATTTATTAATATAAAGTAAATGATCATCTCTCATAGAATGAACGTTTTTTTCATTTAAAAAACTTTCGTCATATTGATTTATGGTGATACAAATGGGACACGGATAGAAAGTCGAAAATTAGTTAAATTTCAAAAAAATATTTGTTTTTCCTGTTTTGATAGTAAAAAAAATACGATGAGAGTACGCTTCATAAATGGCGTAAAATCAGAATGTGGTTTTGTGACCTAAAATTTAAAATAAAAATTAGATAAGAATAAATAATATGTTGAATAAATTTTAATAATATTAAATAAATTAAAAATTTAAATAAACACTGTTTCCCGCAAGCCAAAATATGCCAAAACTCACTATTTTTCAAAATATTTAATAAAAAAAAAACTTTGTTCACTGTTTGGAGTCGTAATTTCTTATTATTATAATTTTGGAAATGGATTTTGGAATAATTAAATACGGGACCTACGAATATAATTTAACATTACATTCGTGTTACTTTAAAATAAATAAGATATATATTTATAAAACTCTCAAATATAATATTATTATTTTACGTGTTTAGGATAGATTATTCTGGTAATAAGTGGTGTTTCACATAGGAAAGGTAATTGTTGTTAAATTGAATGTAACTCGTAAAATATAAAAATTTATTTAAATACATTTATTATGTCCTCAATGGTATTGGGTGTTGTTACTTCATTGTTAATTTAAGTCTTGAGATCAGGCACGAGTCCCATGTACCTAAATCCTATAAATACTACGATGATCAGGCACCTCAATGTTTTTTCTGATTGAAATTTTGTGCACTACTCTGCATTTGTGTACACCCTAAAGGAATATTTCCCGTTAGCCCCCAGAGAAAAGTTTTTATAAATGTTACACTTGTAATAATAAAAACATTTTATTGGCAACATTGATTCCGTTTCTTTTAAGGTAATCTTTTGTTTTCCATCACATGAAAAACTGCATCCCTGACTTTGGGTCTACCAGTGGATCATATTCATGGATCACATCATGTTTTATCAGCGGGTAAAATACTTTCAGAAAATTTTTAGTTTAATCAGACATTCGTTTCAATCAATCGTTATTGATATTTTTTCATATTTTGATACTTTCTGAAAACAAATCAATGTATATTTATATATTAAGTTATATATTTATATTTTATTTTTATTTAATATATAAAATAATTACATTATTTTTATAGAACTTTTATGAATCGATAAAGTTATTGTGATTAAAAAATATTAAATGTCTTCCAATTTATCAAATCCAAAATAAATATTAAAATATAAAAATTCTAAAAATTAGTTATCACTAATTGATAAATCTTATCAATCATTAGTAAGGCATCCGAAATAAATGACTAGCAAACTTATGTAAGACAAGTAGAAAAAAAAATAATAATAATAATAATAAAATCTAAATAATATAAATAATTTTATTAAAACATATTTTTAAGACTTTACGTCAAAATTCGTCAATAATAAATCAGAATATTTTTAAAATTATTTATACATAAAATATTGCAGTGGCGTCATTATAATAAATTAATGTCAATAAAAAATAACATGCCAAATATAATAATTATGGAGCAATGTCATTATAATCAATTATCATTAAAATTATATTAAAAACAGAAATAAAATAATAAAATTTGAGAAAGAAAATCTTACATAGGTTATAAAAACTAAACGGATATGTTAGGGGTATGCATAAGTTTCCATCGATCACATATGTATAATACTTAATTTAATATTATTATATGTACGCTTTGTTTTGAAAAATTTGTTTAATTAAGTCATTATTGATTATACTGATATGTATAGCCTCATAATTTATTTGTTTAATTTGTTTATTTGCTTAAGGTTAACTTGTTTCAGTTAATTATTATGGAATTGATAAAAAACATATTCTCCACTGCTGTCATTCTTTTTAATCAATGAAAAAACATCTACCGAAACAACCAAATTCATTTGCATAACGAATGGTAATGAATCAATAGCCAAGAGTTCATGTTTCGAATGGCTCATATGCTTTAGAAGCGGTGGTATTGATGAGTTTGAACGAGTTTGAAATGTTTTTAAAAGAAGATTCCACTCTATTGAGTGTAGAACTAGCGAGAAGACACGCGTTTAAATCAGAGCACCATTCTTTGGCGGTAGCATCAGATGTAAAAAGTTCTAAAGTAAAAATGGATTCCTCATACATTATTGGAGATCGGTTAATTTAATTAGTTTATTATAAATTTGAAAATCAATTTTAAGAATTCAAATAATAAAATCAATTAGTTAGAATAGGTAAATCATAATTTTTAATAATATAATTTGTTTATATGAATTCATAGATATCGCAAAAAATTCATAATAAAGAAGAAATTCGATGCATTATGAAATTCTATTTTTTGAAAAGATGCCTCATAAGTTATCAGAAAAGGATTTAATCAGGAGAATTTCCATTTTTGATTCCTTATTGAAAAGAAATGAAATTGATCCTTTTCTTAAAAAATGATTACTGCAGATGAAACATGGATCACCTATGATAATAATATTAGAAAAGATCGTGGTCCAAAAAAGATAAAGCTCCACAGACGATTGCAAAGCCAAGATTGTCCTCAAGAAAGGTGATGCTGTCTATTTTCTGGCATTGGAAAGGAATAGTGTATTATGAGCTTTTGGAACCCTGTCAAACAGTTGATTCGATATTCTATTGTGATCAATTTGATAGATTAAATCAAGAGATGAAAAAAACCGGCCACATTTAATCAACAGAAAGAATGTCGTGTTCCTTCACGACAACGCCCGATCACACAACTCTTTGATGACTTGTACAAAATTGAAAGATTTATCCTGGGAAGTTCTGATGCATCCAGCTTATAGTCCAGACCTAGCACAGTCGGACTATCATTTGTTTCGATCTCTAAAAAATTTTCTTAGACAATGGTTTCAAGAGATGACTGCAAAAGGTACCTGGAACAGTTCTTAGATCAGAAATCCGAAAATATTTATAGTGATGGTATTATGACTTTACCAGATAAATTGCGAAAGATTGTAGATCAAAAATGGACATATTTGATTAAATAAAGTTTATTTGTTATATATAAAAACATTATTTGTTTACTTAAAAAACGGCGGAAACTTTTTAGATTACCCATTATTTTATTTATTATTAAAATTTGTTCTCTTATAACGATGGAAATCTATACACCCCTAATATTAGTTTTAACATTACATTATTAATTATCGTCAAGGCCAGAATATAATTTTTAATCTAATTAATCTCGTTTTAAAAATCTCTTTTCTTATTCTCTGACATCCATAATATATAAAACTTGTCAGATTCGATTGTGATACTACATGGGTCATTTTCATTTCAGAAGTACCGAAGAGTACTCTATCCTTAAAATTAAAATCAAGTTATCATTTTTATCACTGTTTGAATGCCACCTTATTTAATTTACGTCTCGTAACAAATTTAAACATTGTGTTACACAAAATAATTTTAAAGGATCACTGTTGTTTTATTTAGTTCAATTAATTGATAAACCTTTCAGAATTCAATTTTACAAATGGTACAGTCCTTTCACAAATTAGTTTCAGGTTAATGATTTTTCCTTAACAAAAACTATTAATGCTTTTACAAATGTTGGTTTACTTATTATTACAATAGTTATGCTTTGGTGTGGTTTTTAATTATTTATACTTCTAAGTACTGATATTATTGAATTTGAAATTTTTTTCAGCACTTTAAGGATTTTTGCTGAATTTATTTTCTTTTTTATCTTTCTTTGTTATTAGTATCACTAAACCAAATGGTATCACTAAAAAACGTTTGTCATGATACTATAAAAATAGGATCAGTGATACTATTCGTCTTTTTAGGTTACAGTAGAGGGCACTCGTCTTAGGGGTATTCGATATATTTATAAAAATTTATTTATATTATTTGTATTTATAAAAAATTGTGGAGTCAGGTCTTTAGTGAGTATGCTTATTATAAATAATAAAATGAGTTTTACAGGAATTGAAAGGCCATATTTGTTTGAAACTACGTGTTATTGAAACAAAAGTATTCATGAAAGTACTTGTTATCGAATTTATTAATTTTTAATTATCACTGAGCACGACACGCGATATTTCATTACTTTTATAATTTGCCTAATTTCTGATATTCTGATTTGCAAAGAAATATTTTTAATTAGTTGAAAATTTTCCAAAATAGTAACTTTTCAATTATTATAATGTAATGAGTTATAATTGAATTTTTGGCGGTTTGAAAAAATTATAAATAAAGATTGATTGGTGAAATGAGAATTATTAATAAAATTATTTCAGAATTCATAAGAATGCCCAGGAAACATTTAAAAATTTGGCTCTTGGCCACAGATCACTCTAAGCCATAAATCAACATTAATGTGAGATGGGAATTCTGAGTATATATTAATAATATATTCATGTTGGATATTTTTATTAATTCCTTTTTGTTTATTATAAAAATATATTTAATTGACTAGAAGTTTAAAGATATAAATAAAAATATTCAAAAATAATAATATATAAAAAGCCTTACGAATAAAAATATAATATATTTTCACTAATCAGAGGATTTTTTTTAAGTAACGAGTGTACGTATTTATGGTTTTTAGAAATAAAGTTATTAATATACATTTATAATTTTTTCTTATTTTAAATATTTAATTTACTTTCCAAATGTTTATGATTGTTGCATTCTCAACATTTCCTAAGGGGAATATTTGTAAGTGACAGAATTCATTAATTTCATTTAACGTATTACGCAGGAGACAAAAATGAATTATAAAATATCGTAATATATATATATACATATATACAACGCGCACATAGTAGCTTATTAAATGGAAGAAATCAAACATTCGACTGCAAAAATAAGTAAATTATTACAATGATTAAATTTTCATTATTATTATTATATAAATTTTTTTTCTTTTTATTATTATTTTTTTTTTTAATTATTATTATTTTATTTAATATTAATATTAATATATTTTATCTTCTTTCATAACTTTCAAATTATTTTATCAGACAAAATTTTATTAATGTAAATATAGCACTGTTAATTAAAATCCCTTAAAAATTCTCAAAAATATTTACATTACCAAAATTGTTCTTATGTCTTAATTAAATTATTGTTTATGTAGTCTTAATTAATTTTGGTGTAGGCAGTATAAATTTTGAAAGGTGATAAAATTATTTACTGACATTTAAGATCGAAAGTGCCCCTTAGTGATATTGATTTACAGGGATGTTACTAGAATATTTTTTTGTAAAAAAAAATAAAATTGACAATTACAAACGAGAAAAGAGAGAAAAAATAATGATAAAGAATTATTTATAAAAATTGTTGAAATGACTTAAAGATTTTCATTGCTGCTAATTATTTTGAAATAATAAGAAAATTATTTATTTTGTTTTAATTCATCAATAATGATAAAACAACGGAAAATTCTTAATGAAATCTCTTACACTAAATATAATGAAAAAAAATATTATTCTTTGACAGATTTTCTAAATATTCTTCCACGGATAAAGGGATTTCAGTAATTTCTATATGTTTGCAACATAGGAAACTGATATAAAAGACGAAATTAATGAGAAAGATGGTAAAGATAATGAAAATAGTCGAATGGTTTGATGGACTGACAAAAAGAAAGTACCAAAGAAAAAAGTGCTGTCATATTAAAATTGGTAACATTTTTCAAATGCCATATTGCGTAGGTCGTTCTTGGAAGGAAATTCTTGGTTCAAGATATGTGGGAAGCTGGGCGGATGAATCGTATTTTTTGAATAGCTTTGAAGTGTTACTTATCTTCTAATTTCTTTTTAAATAATAATCTTGATACTTGAAGAGTCATTAGAGATTGTTATATAAGATAACAGTATTCTTAAACATATTAAAAATTTTCATTTCCATCAATAGAAAGTCTTCAAAGAGATCAGCACTGCAGAAAATAACTACTAAAAAATAATTACGAATAAACATAAATATAGATAAAAGTTACATTATGAAAAGTCCTCTTATAGATCTATTATATTATTATATATCATTATGTAGTCCTGGAAAATATTAGGTGTAGGCATAAGTTTTAGTCCATTTTTTAAAAAAATTAAATGTTATTAAAAGGATAATATATTTATTTTTATACGACAGTGATTCAAAAAATCAGACATCAACATAATATCCATTATTGGAAATCACTTTTTGCCATCTTTCAGGTAATTGCCGAATCCCGGAGCGATAGAAAGGTGTTGGTTTTGACGCATGATAATTCTTGACAAAATCTCGTATCTGGACAACATTTTTGAAACGACATTTGGCTTATTCATGTTCTTGATCAACGGCAAGTTTTTTAGCGAGGCCTTGATCAACCAAGAAACTGAAACAATCTTTTTATTATGATTTAGATATTCAGTTAAGGGATTGGTATTTGCTGCAACGATCTAAAAAGACAGCCATAAGCAGTGTATTACTTATTGAAAAATCTGATCAAATTGCCAAATACCTAAAGATTCAAGATTTGACTTGTACAATGAGTTAGATCCAACGTTTTAAAACTCGCCATTCTCTTATTTTCGAATCGATTTCTGGAGAAGCTGGTGCTATTCATTATGTTCATCTTTCATAGCGCGGTCTTGTATTGTCTTTTTGCAAAATAACTCCTTTTTAACAATTGCTGGACACTTTTTGAGTAAATATTAATTTACTCTATTCAATTATTTTGCAGTAAAAGTCTGTATTCACAATTTGTCCGCGTTCCAGTAGTTAAAAGTGAACGATTTCGCAAATGCCCCATCAAACGCACAAAACTACAATTTCGGTTTGTAAACCTGGTTTATCAGTATATTGTGGAAAGTCATTCAAGGAAACCTCGACCTTTTTCGCATATAATTATCAAATAAGATCCATTTTCGTCTGCTGCGATCAGACAACCAAAATACGTCCCTGTACTTTTTCGTTGAAACAATAACTGATATGTATTCATTCGATTAACTGTATTACTTTTGAACAGTTAATGAGGTACCCAAATATTTGCTTTGCTTACTTTGCCTATCTGATACAAATGTTCTTGGATGGTCAACAAAGGTTGATTAAGTGTGTTTAATATTTCCTCAATAGTCTATAATCTATTTATATATTTATATAATCTATTCTATAATCTATTTTCACCCATAAGATGCCATTATCCAAAGTTTTTTTAAGTCGTTCAAATTGTTTTAATTTTTTATTTTTTCCCACAATTTTATCTAAATATAAAATAAATAAATCATAAATATTTCTTTTACAAACCATCACCATTTTTCTATCTTTTCTTTTTTGTTTTTGATTATAAATAATAAAATTAATATAATTGATTTTATTATTCTAAATTGTTATTCCAATTTTTTTATTGATGTTGTAAAAAATTCTTAATAAAAGTTTTTAAAATAATTCCACTTTACTTTATTATAATAACTTTAATAATAATTCTTGCATTATGCCTGCTAATAATTTCCCCATCGCTAAATTAAATTTGATTGAGAAATAAATTGTTTTTTTAATATTTTCAAGTTTTTAATAAAAAAAATTCATTTATTTTAAAATATTATCAATTTGAATGCCTCCATTTTTTTAATTTTATATGAATAAAACTTCAGATTATCATTGAGAACTTTGTTAAATATTTATTTTGGTTTTTTACATTGCGCAGTTGAAATAAGGATTAATTTTTCGGGCTATAAGAAAATCTATATAGGAAATTTTAAATGTCCTCATTAAATATTATTGGTGTTCTATAATTTCTTTTGTTTTTGTGTATTCCCGTTTCCAATAAGCTATTCATATCAGTTAAGAATAAACTGATTAACTGGAGATTTATTACCACATTAGTTTTATATTTATTCCGAGTTTTTATATCAGATTTTGTCTGGATAAGCTAAAATCAAATTTTATCCTTGTAGAATATATTTTTGGAAAAAACTTTTAAAATTGCGTAGAAAAAATTCATTTCAAAATTCTCTCAATAAACTCAATAAACTTTCTTAATATACACTTTTTTTTCTAATGACTACAAGACAGGCACTATTCATAGATTAAAAAATTTATTCCAGCTGTATAAGGAATAAGTGAATATTTTTATTCTGAATAAAAATCAGTGTTTTAAGAACATAATAAAATGGGAATAAAAATATGAAAAACTTAAATAATATTTTTTTATTTTTTTAATAAATTGATTATTGGATAATTATTTAGTTTTCAATTAATTAGTGATTTAGAGGATTAATAAGAGTTCATTATTAGGCAATTAATTTATTAAAAATTAGAATTTCTGAATAAGTTTTTTCTTTATACAAAATATTTTTCGTAATAAAAAATATATTTTGTTGCTTGCTTACCACAAATAATTATTTTTTTACAAAAATAACTGCTGAGGAAAAATTGAAACTTTTTGAAGTTCTGAAATTCTTAATTTATTTAATTGCTATTTGATTTAAATTTTATTAACATTGATAAAAATAAAGTTTTAAAGAATATTTTTATATTTTATAATGCTCATTGGGAAATTTGCATTTTTAAATTTTTTGCTTTTTTGTAACATAAGAAATCAATGTCATTAATTAAAATGAAAAAAAAATCTGATCATAACTTGTATAAATAAAAATAATAAAAATTATTATTATTATTATTAGGGTGTCCCATAAAAAATGAGCGTTTTGAATAAAAAATTCTTTTTAAAAATTTTATTGTACAAAACAAATATTAGTTTCTAAAATAATATCCATCATTTGCACAAACAAGGTCCCAACGTTCTGCAATTTTTTGGATCCCACTTTTGTACCAATCCGATGGTTTGGAGTCGAAGAAAAGTTGGAAGTTCTTCTGAAGGTCTTCATTATTTTCAAACC